>CAUYRT010014608.1:0-16789 GCA_963574885.1 Lepilemur ruficaudatus
TGAAAGAGTGTGTCATATACCTGAAAGTGCTGACTCAGGATGAATACTAAAGCATTCTGGTAAACTTACTGGACTTTAAAGAAAAAGAAAAAATCCTTTGATTATTTAAACAAAAGGAAAAAACTTGACTTATAAAGGAAAGAATATAAAATAATCATCAGACTTTTCAACATCAACCCTTTATATCAGAAGAAAACAGAGAAATATATTTAGGAAACTCCAGGAAGAAAAAAAAAACCATGTGAGGCAAGGATTTTATTTCCAGAAAAACCAACCTCTGGTACCTAGGAAAGGACACAAGAAAACTGTCCCCAACATGGCAAAACCCCAGGTCCCATGAGTACTTCTTGAGGAATTTTCATAGACCAGAATTCAGATAAGCCAAATAACTAGAGAGACAACATCATTTACAACTAGTGGAGAGCATTAAATAGTTACTTGTAGAGCTTAAACTAAATGGGGTGGAGTATAGCACGTATTGGCTGTAGGGTCTGAGAGTATAGACTGTGTAGCTACTTCACAAATGGAAGGGGAATGGAAAAGTAAATCTATATTTTAATGTTTTCACTAGTCATATTGGTGGTAGTGTTAGTGTTCTGAGACTGTTGTGTATGTAATATGGAAAAAAGCAAATGAATAATTACAAGATAGTCTAGTTCTATCATCCCGTGTCCTTGAAAACCATATTCTTGGTTTTGAAGATAGGAGATAAAGATGTAACAGAGAAGCTATTAAGTTAGATCAGGAATTTGAATCAAAAGCATCAATGTAAACTCAAGAGGAGTTTTATCTTTAAATGCATTTTTCCCAGCTCTGTCCTCTGAAAAAGCCTAGAAACATGGAGAAGTACTAAAAAGTGGGCTTGGAACACCTTGCGATAGAAGTTGTCAAGGAAACTCTCAAAGACTGTTAGAGCCAATGTCTGTTAGACATTAAAAGCTGCCAACTGAAAGATACTCCTACCAGCCAAAGATGGGAGAATTTGGGCTTCAGTGATGATAGTGATTGCAATAGATTGAAATCCTTTGAGTTTGTTAAACTCTTTGAGTATGTTAAACTCTTTGAGTTTGTAATGATATTTAAAAATAAAGAATTGGTCATCTTTGGAAGATGACAGGAAACCAATTCATTGCATTGAAAATTGGTCAATAAAGGAAAAAGCATCATTTATCCTGACTTTCCTAAATGAGCTATACCAGTGAGTACCTAAATAGTGGATGTGGGGATGTTTCTTTATAAAAGTATTTCAGCTAACAAGTGAAAAATCAACAATAGAATTAGAATGTCACCATTTTGTGATCTCCAATGAATGGGTATAGGCACTTAGCATGAACAGCTGAGAAGCTCATGTAAGAGATATTATGTGCCTCCTATAATCCTGCTAAACACCGCCAGTAGTCCCGCCAGAAGATCAAACCTGAGTCTGATGCATTCTCTGGACTCAGCTGCCAATTGGTAGGATATCCAGCAGACCGAGGAACATGCAGAAGTACACCAAAAATATGCTTTCTGCAAAATTCAGACTCTGGAAAAACTCTGATCAAACTCTCTGTTGGGTTTTCCAACAGATAAATTGTAAGGAAGTGGCAAGTTTGAAAGGGAACCTGTAGATTAGAAGTGACTTAAAATACATCAAAGTTTTTAAAATAAGCAAGAGAAACTGAGTAATTAGGGGTAGACACTGGAGTGATAAAGCTATTTTTAAAACGCGATTATTTATTACACAGAAAAATGAGGATAATGGTGATTATGGAGAGAGGAATGGGGTTGTGAGTGGAAGGGGCTTCTGGAATATGTGGTAATGTTTTATTTCCTGACCAAGGTGGGACCACCTGGTAATAATTCATTAAGCCATACATTTGTTGTGTATATGTCTTTGTTTTATTTTATAAGAAAAAGGATTAAAAATAAATTAGTCCAGTCACCAAGATTTTAAGAGTGATTATCTCTGAGTGGTCAAGTAGCTGGCAATTTTCCTTTTTTTCTTTTTATTCCTTCCCATGTATTTTCTTTCTGATTGTGCTTACACTAAACATGTCTATATGTGCAATTTAAACCTATAAAATGGCATTTCAATATAATTTTTTAAGAATTCAGCCACATGGCATCTTACCAGTACTTTATTTAAAATGAAGGAAAAGTTTAGAATGTAATAATAGGTATTTTTGTCAATGCTATGGATTCTTTTTCTCACATAACTTAAAATGGTTCCATTTTTCTAGGAGAAATACCATGTACCGTTGTCATGGTGAAAATTACCAAGTTTGCCAGACCAGGTTTCTTTCCCCTCACTGAACTTGGTTGGAGTTTGTGACTTAGTGTCAACTTACTTAAGTGTCAAAAACCTGATGATAATCTCCTCACAGGCTATGATGATTAAATGATATTGAAGGGTTGCAGTTGATAAGGTGCAGGGTTCTGTGCTAATGTTCCCTTAATTTATCTACTGGGATCTACAAAGTCTTTTGTTCGCCTTCTTTTCTTACAATAATAAATAGAAACCTGATTTTTCAAGAAATGTATGAGTCATTTACAATGTTGGATAATTTGTTCTGTAATGAGTATTCCTTTCAATTTCATTGTCCTATCGTAATATCAATAGTTATTTGCTTAAAAGAACAAAATATTATACCTAGTGTGAAGATAGAATTGAATTTGATTATATTCATTATGCTAGGTGGGTGGTTCTCTTTTTCTTTCTTTTTCTTTAACCAAACCATTACTTTAGTATTTTAAAATAGAGATAGAAAGTACTGTCATTATATAGCAAATTAGAACAAGTACGTACAAATATTTTAACATTTTTGGGGCAAAAATTGGCTTAAACCATTTCATTGGCTCTATCCCAACTAAAAAATTACATTCTGCTAACATAAATATAATCCCTAGTTCCTGTGGGATGAATTATTTTTCACTTTTTCTTTTAGTATTGCATAAAATTTATGGCACTAGTGAATTAATACCCTTAGATTACAACTTGTGGTGGTAGTTTTTTTCCTCAATATAAAAATTGTTGAGGAAATAAAAATGTGCTATTTTTGTGTGAGTATGCACTAATTTTTTTAAAAAATATAAATATGAGCATTATTAGAAACTCAATTTCAGTCTCTGCTATAGCTTTTTGGGAAGGCAGATAGGTGTTTGTTGGGTTTTTTATGCAAGGGCTAGAGGAGTTTTTTTGTTGGTTGGCTGGTTTTGCTTTGGTCTTTCATCTCGAATATATTTAGCTACAGAATATATGATGTGGAATTAGACTTGTGCTTTTGAATGATTTTTCTCATTTTTTTTCCCAAGCAAGAGTTCACGTTGGAACTCAGATAAATTAGAAGAATATTCTGCTAAGTGGAAGAAAGCAGTCATAAAAGACTGCATGTTATGTGAGTCCATTTATATGAAATGTCCAGAATAGGCAGATTCATAGAGACAGAAAGTAAATAAATGCTTGCCAAGGGTTGTGGAAAGAGGAGGGTAATGGGTACAAAAGCTTCTCTTTGAGGTAATGAAATGTTTTATAATTAGACGGTGGTGATGGCTGTTCGACCCTGCGAATATACTAAAAACCACTGAACTGTACAACGTGCACTGCCCTGAGGCAGACTGGGGAAGGATTGGTGTCTCACTCACCTGGCCTTTTCTCCCGCCCATCTCCACCACTAGGGGATATGAGTTGAAGACCTGGATAGGGCTCGAAAACCACTGGCCTAAGAGATCAAAACCTTTGCACTGCCAGGCCTGGAGATGGCCCAGGTGAAAGCTGGAATCCATTTCTTCATTTAGTATCTCTGTGTATATCAACAGTGCACTAAGAGCAGATGTAGAAATACATTGGGTCGTAAATGCTTATCCTTGTACAGAGGTCTTTTTGCATTTCTATTAGGGAAAGCATCTTCCCTTCTCCCTCTTTACCAAGACATTCAGGGTAAGCAAAGCTATAAACTTAATCTCCTGCTGTGTGATACCCATGGCAAAAGATGTGAATGTCCTTTATAGTACGTGGGTCCTTTTGCTTTATTCTCAGTCCCAGGTATTGCTTCTCTAAATGTTTCCTTCCATACTCCCAGCTATCTTCTGCTTATTTCTCCTAGTCTGCCTGGTAAGATCTTAAACCATCACCTCTCATAGCAACCTTTTTTCCTCCACAGAGTTGCCTTAAATTCTGCTTCTTTTCTTTAACACTATTTTTTTCCCCTGCACTTCTGCTTTACATTTGAGAGGGTCTGTAACTACAGGTTGTTATATAGTTTATTTTCAGTTGTTCAGGAAAAGATTTGTCATTGTGAATTTGACGGCAAGCCCTAGTGATAACATGGGGCTGTCCTTTTTGGAGGTTTTTTGTTTATTTGTTGCAATAATATAAAAGTTGGTGAATTTTAGATTATAAAATTGGCCTTATTCATGCCTCCTCACTGCTCTCTGCAAGCCTAGACAATTAAAAGTTCCTGTAATTGTTGTTTTGTTTTTGTTTTTGTTTTTGTTTTTGTTTTTGTTTTTGTTTTTTTCTTGCTCTGTCACCCTGACTGGAGTGCAGTGGCATCAAAATAGCTCACTGCAACCTCTAACTCCTAGGCTCAAGTGATCCTCCTGCCTCAGCCTCCTGAGTACCTGGACTACAGGTGCACGCCACCATGGCCAGCTAATTTTTTTATTTTTTGTAGAAACAGGGTCTCAATCTTCCCTTGCTCAGGCTGGTCTCCAACTCCTGGCCTCAAGCCATCCTCCCGCCTTGGCCTCTCAAAGTGCAAGGATTAGAGGCACGATTGTTTACTAGAAGCAAGACATACTCAGGTGGAATGGGAACGAATAGAAAGTGGCAAAACTATATAAGGTTGACTCAGAGCCTAGTTTTCGAAAATAATGATTTTTTTTAAAAGTTTCTGTTTGGAAAACAAGTTTGTACTAGTCCTGGGTATGCTTGTCATGAAGGAAGAGATGGAGGGCGGGGACAGGGATCAGGTAAACAAATGTGTTTATCACTAAGTTTCTGTTTTAGAAAAGTTCTCTTCCACCCCACCCCCTTTCTCCCAATAAATGGGAGTGAGGTCTACCTAGTGGTAGGTTAAACAGCTAACTAGGACCCAGAGGATCAAAGTCTTAACTCAGTTCTGTGCAGGCAAATATGTAAATATTGTAAATACATCTTCAGAAGGACCAAAGTTGATGTTTGTATTGCAAATAAGAAGTAGAATTGTGATGAAGAGTGAAAATGAGGCTTGGAGACGAACAGTTCATGAAATAGGATGAGGAGATGAGATTGGGGCAGTGGCAGCCCGTCTCGCCCTAAATGATTATTAAACGCATCATCTTGAAATGCTTAAGGAAACAGTGAGATTTTATATACCATTAAAAATTTATTTCAGATAAAACAATTGTATGCCTGCGTGGTTGGAAAAGGACAAAGAAATTAACAGTAGTCCTTCTCAAATAGAGCACCCTGCTCTTTCTCTCTTGCTCGTTGCTTTCTCTTTTTCCAGACTGGGATACAGCTGAGTTGTGTGGATCCAGCATGGGCTGTATGGCTCACCCACATTTATGCAGCTTAGTTAAACCCATAGAACACACTTTGCCTTCATTAAATTTGTAGTAGCAGATTGCACATTTTTTAGTGATGGAATCAACCAATAACATTTCCAAAACTTATTTTGCTTTTTGGCACAACTTTTCAAATATTGGGAAAATGAGCTATTTATGGTTTATTTTCAACAGAAAATGAAAAATTATAAACTTATCACTGGGTATGTTTAATGACAAGTTCTGATTGACAAGTGTTTTCATGACATTGCGCGTTATTCCGAAAAATGCATGAAACTACCGTAACAGTTGGCATTTAACTGCTCTGATTTTATTATAGATAATTATCACCCTCAGTTTTAATAAGGGAAGTGTAATTTTTCCAACCTTTTAGACAACATCAGGGGAAGATGTAAGAGATTTCACAAAGGTGTTGAAGAACAAATTCAGGTCAAAGAAATACTTTGCCAAACATCCTCGGCTTGGCTATCTGCCTGTCCAGACAGTTCTTGAAGGTGACAACTTAGAGACGTAAGTTTGATTTTCATGTTAAATCTTCTGTGAACATTTATATTTGCTGTGGTCTTTTTTTATGGTACTGACACAAGAGAAATTTTTTAATACCAAAAGGATTTGTGTTTTGGTAAAATGTCTTATTTTAAAAGAGGTAAATTAACTTGGAATTAATCGTCACAACATGAATTTTTACTATTTGCTTTTGGCAATGTCACAGCCAACATTCCAGGTTTGACCTTGCACGTGTTCCTAGACTTTAAAACTATGTATTAATGTGTCAACCTTAATATGCACTAGCCTTCTTTTTTGTTTGGTCATCTCTTTTCCTTTTAAAAATACTTAAATTGTGGTATTATATGGTCTTTTATTCTTTTATTTATTTTCCATTTTTCCCCATTTGGAAGGGTGTTTTGCTATTTCTAATAGTATGTTTTGTACTTATTTTGTACCTATTTAATATAAATTTATTAATAATACTTAATCTCTTGTTTCAGATACATAGCTATACTACAATCTCACAAAAATCTCACATTATGTTTTTAATCTATTTTTTTCTTGAAGATGAAGACAGCAAAATGAGATAGCTTTATATATTACATGAAATATACAAAGTTTCTTAATAGTATATACTTTGACAAGCATAAGTGAAAGTTACAAGACAGTAAAATTACCATGGGATTGTAGAGCAAAGAAAATAAGAATTTCTAGTCTGAGAAGAAATGCAAGAAAGTAATTGTAAGTTACTAAGCAGTTATATGTCAAGATCAAAATAACTATGATTTTAAATCTTTGAATCACTTTTAGAAATATCAGCATAAATACTCCGGCTAAGGCCATTTTCTTATGGTTAAATCATGGGGAAAATGAACTTTTATTGCCAATCATCACCAGAGTGCCTGGTCACGTAGCATAACTACGTTCTAGTCAGGGAAAGACACCCTCTCAAAAGAGTATAGAGGAGGAATTCACAAGGGTAAAGCATGAAGTTTTGTAGTTTATACAGTGCAGAAAATTATATTAAGAAGTATAAAAAATGTGTTGAGTGCAATTTTTGTGTTGTAAAACTTTCTTTAACCTTCAAAACTTATAGTTCATTTTATTTTATAGATGAGAGATAATCAAAGAACAGTAATATTCCAGGGTATTATGACAATTAATGTTTTAGATGTCAAAATAGAAAAATAGACAATTTTGTCAGATTCTTTTTTTCTCCCCATATAAAGCTCTGTAGACCTGGAACTTTGCTAAGTTTATGTGCTAGTGTGTCTCTTATTTATGGAACTGCAAAGAAGGAAAAGAAAGACCACAGTCAAACACAGTAGATATTTTTATTCCTCTGTAGATAATGTCATGTGTGTGCATACAGAAAGAAATATAAGACAGATGTCTATGTAGATGGATCTATATGTAACACATGTAGAGCATAAGAAAGAATTTAAACTTTTTGATATCTCTGCTTGGTATCAAACTATGTACAATTAAGATATATGTCTTCCTAACCAGTTTCTGGCATAGTACAATTTAGAACAAATTTCGTTAAAGCAGTTTCATTTTAAATAGAGATATTCACATCCATTCAGGAAGGTAGATTTTTGGTCCTCTCTTTGTTTTGTGAGTATACTTTTGTCCTTTTCTTCAAAAGGTTGTATGATAATGTATTCTTAACTTGTTTTAGTGCTAAACATTTATGATAAAGACAAAATTGTACTTCTCTTTGTATCTGATCCAATTAAATTTTGGCATGGATGATTCTGAGGCATAGAATTATTTCATGGTGCTTTAATTTACCAGATAATTTGATAGGTTTGAACTAAATGATGTGCCTTTCACTCTTTTGATAAACCATTGGCGTTCTGTGTCCCAAATATCTACATCCTTTACAGGAATCATGTGGCTAGATACAACTTTTATTCTCCTTTTAAACGTTTTTAATTATTTTCCTTTTAGTGTCAAAATAATCATTGGCATCAATCATTCTATTCTGAGTGACTCTTTTAAATTAAAAAATAATAGAAAACCATGCCAAATAATTTTGTGCTATGATTTCGGGTTATAATTCTGAAAATGCCTTATTACCTCACCGAACATGAATTTACTAGCATTTTCAGTGAGAGGAAAACAAGAGAAAGAAAGGAAAGAGTATAAGATTAAATCAGATGCCACATGATCCTTATTGAAAAAGATTTATGAGCAACTGGATACAGTGGGCAGGTTTTCTTCTTTCTTTAATCCTAGACCGCGCTCTCTAGATTTGGTATGGTTCATTTTTCTGCTGAGGCCCTTCTAGTATAGGGCCATTTAATCTTCTTGTGTAACAATTTATGTGAGTGGGTGGTAAAAAAGTTTGATTTTGTTTATCTTCCTATTTGTGGGAGGAGAACATTGGAGAAAAACCAGTGAAGTGGTAAATGTGTTGAAGTTATTTATGAAGCTGATTAGAATTTTCTGTTGCTTCTTTTTCTTTCTCTTTCATCCTTGTAAAGTGTAATGTCTTCTCCTCTGCCCAGTAATTATATACATGAAGGGGATTTATGGGAAAAATGAGTTGTTACTGAGCGGGGTAAACAAACCCATGCTAAGGATTATTCATTTGATTTTATAACTATGCAAAATTTTTCAAAATATAAATCAAAATAAATGAGTAGAGCTTGATTAAAGAATGGACCATTGAAAATAAACCTGAGAAACAAACTAAAATAGTAGCAAACATAATCTGAGAGTTGTAAGAGATTATTATTGACTAAAAAGATAGGTTGGTTTCCCTAAAGGTTAAAAAAGTAAAACAGACACCTTTCCCTGTATTGGATAAAGTGGAATAAATGAGGTTAATGATTTTTTTTAAGTCTTGCTATAGCAATAACTGACTCATAATAAGTGTAACCATGGTACCAGTAGCACTGGACTGAGGGGCAGTGATAGCTAAGCCCAGACCCGAAAGATTACCAGGGCTGAGTGTTGAGTGTTTGGTGTAGGAGGAGGAGACATAGAGTTTCTGGGCAAAGGAAGCATTTTCAAAAGCCTAGAGGCAAGATAGTTTTGGAAACTGAGCTGGGGAGCTGGGAATAGTGGCAAGAAATGAAAGTGCAGAGAGAAGCTGCAGCCAGGTAATGAAGGGCTTCCTAAACCATGCCAGGGTGTTTGGAGTTTCCCCTGAGAGCCGTGGGAGCCATTGAGAGTCTTTGTGTAAGAGCAGCTGGGATCTCGCTTAACCTGCTCTGGGGCAAATGGATTGAAGAAGGCAAAAGACAGTCTGCTGAGAATTTAAGGCACTAAAAGGGTCACTAAAATCTTCAAAGTCTGGGTTACGTTTCATATATTATCGAGTATATTTAGTAGAATCTGATTCCTTGAATATTAATGTGTGATTGACCAAAATACTCACTTCAGCCACCACACTGGAAAGCATGGACAAGCAGCATTATAAAGTCTGGACTAACACACACAATTGGTCTTATTTTTAATCCCTTTTAATCATAGATTCTAACTACGTAGTTGCTTATTTTTTCCTTTTCAGAATTAAATGAGAAAGCTTTTCACTTAACCTTAATTTTTTTCTGCAAATCAAAATACTTTGAAGTCAATGAAGCCTAGAGTTTGATTTTTTTTATCTTTATTTCTTTTCCTAAAAATTTCCAAATCTATTTTAAAATTTTCTTTTGAGAAACTCTTCAGTTCAGCTTTCTGCCCTTGCCATTCTTATCTTAGTTCATGAATCACTTTTGTGCTAACTGGATTAACTTCACAAGAACCAGTCAAGCAGTTTCACAAGGCTTGTCCAAGGTCAATTAAGATCAAAAATACACATTTTTCTTCTATTTAAAGCTCATGGCAAATGTTTTGGTACACTTGAGTTTTAGAAATAATCTCGTAAGCAGTTCTGTTTTTAGAAAGCATGTAGCAAATCATGCATCTGACATTTAACATTTCTGTTTCAAGGTTAATGATATGTAGTGATGTAAAAAGAGTATTGAGTATCCTATGTTGTTGTTGTTGTTATACATGTTTACACATGTATAATTAAGTCTACTGATAATATATTCTGACAAACACAGAGTGGACAAATGCATAGTTTTGAAAGTAGATCCGAAGCATATTAGGTTTTCATCCCAATAAGATGACATTCAATCTCTTTTTACTCTTGCCTATGTAGACATCAACTTGTACTTCACAGTAGGTGATAATGAGAAAAGTATGTCTTATAGATACATTTTTTTCAGTATGTATGTATAATTGAAATAAGAGAGTCTAGTAGGTCTGGAATGATTTTGTTTCAATCAGCATTAGCTTTTGCAGGAGACATTACTTATTTTTTAAAGAGAGAGCTCATTTTCTTTGTACTTTTAAATTTCCCTTTTTTAAGTTATCCCTCTCCCAAAAAAGTTAGAGTTTGAACTAGCTTTTAATTTGTATCAGTTATTTTCAAAGATATTTTCATGGGGACTTGGGGATTCCTACTCAGTGTATGAGATTGAGGGGGAGCCCTAGGGCTAAGAGTGACACTGAATGGTCTGGCTCCAGACCCAAGACCCTGATTCAAGCAGAGTAAGTTTTCCTGTATCAGTTCATAGATCGAGCTTTTGAATAAAATTTTGTGTGATGAAAGTGTATCATAATCTGGAGAAGTTGCTTTCAGTTTCATTGAACATGTGACTTTTGGGCAAGATATGGGGGAGGTGGTATCTAGGTTGCATGTTTTCTCAATGTGTCTGTGAAATTGAGATACTTTGTGTATACCTGGTTTGAATTTGTATACTTAAAATTGGATGAAGAATCAGAAAAATCTAATTTTATTACATTTCTGCCATCAACATATAATGTAGTCTTTAATTTTTAACTTCACCTTTCTAACCAAGTTCTTTCTCCAGAAAAAAACAAACAAAATGATTGCATCTCCCCTTGGTATATTATAGAGCATTATCTTAAAATTGTTTTATAATTTTGAGCTATTTTTGAACATTCTAGTTTTTTCTCCCAGTAAGACTGTTTAAAGACGTGTTTGCTGCCCTGTCACAAATACCGGGTAATATCTGTGAAAAGGCCCCTGCAGGCACTTGAATACACAGCATCTTCTCTAGAATAAACTGCGACTTCTGTTCCTTTTGATTTCCCCACGGTGGCTTTCAGGGCAACTAAATATTTGAGTGGAAGACAATTGAGAATTTTCCACATACCCCCCCATTGTTTTCGTCTTAAATTGCTCGCAAGTGTTTGTTCCGTGACTTTTGTTTCCCTCTCCCTCTCTGCAGTCCTATCACACTCATCAGTATGTGGCCAGAGCACTATGAGTGAGTATTCACAGCCCGTGTGCAGGAGATGGATGTTCTGATCAACTGTGTTAGCATGGGAGTGATTGCTAAACTCTTGGTCTAAAGTAATATTTCTGCATCCTGGGTAACAATCGTAGTGGTTTCTTTGCATGGCAAATTCATTATTTAACTAAGCTAACATATTTCTAATAATAACAACCCTCAATATTTGGGCATAAAATTGTTGCTTTGTTTTTTTCCTTTAAAGCCCCTCCCAGTCTCCTCAGCTGTTTCACGATGACACTCATTCAAGGATAGAACAATACGCCACACGGTAAGAAACTCTGACCGGAGCCCGCTGCTGCCCTGATGCCCAGAACATATCTTTTTCTAGTCAATCTGACATCAATAACGTACCTTGATTTAAGGAATGTCATTTTGCAGGAGTCATGATTCCGTTATATTTGGAATCTGGGCTCTCACTTTTTCATGTTGCAATTTGCACTTTACCAAACACCTGCTATATATTCTATGAAAAGTAAAGCTCAATAGGATGTGATTATCACGCTCATGAGAATCCAAACACTGCGCAAGCAGGATTTAGAAAATGTAACCCAGTTTCAGTGAATGAAAGTGGGATTGAAAATATTCTCAGGAGATGGTGCACATACGAATTATAATATGTAATTAAATTTATGCTAATGCCTTAGGATAGGGCTTTATTTTTGGAGTCCCTAAATAATATACAATACAGTCTGGTCTTGATGGTATCCACACACTTTCAGAAAAGTAGTACATACTAAGCATCTGTGGTCCTACTAACTTGCTACACCTAAAAAGGTTAGTTCCAGCATCATAAAAGTAGTCACATTTGAACTGGGTCTAGGCCAGGTAGAATTTTTGGGAAAAGGCAGGCTTGGGCTGGTGGAAAAACATAGTCAAAAGTGTTGAGCTAGGAAGAAATGTCTTTTTGACTGAACTACCAGTAGGGAAGAGGAAAGAGGTAAGAAGAAGTAAATGGGCCTAGGTGAAGTCTGATAATGAAGGTCCTAGCTGCTCAGGAGTTTGATCATGTCCTTCGGTAAAGGAAAGTCAGAGAGAGTCTTTAAGCATGAGAGGGATGTGATTAGATTTGTGTGAAAATGTAACCCTCACTTTAATGTACAAGACCAACTAGTGGGCTAAGGAGAGCCTAGGTCTGGGAGATCATTTAGGAGACTCAGTAACACAGCATAAGATGAAGGCCTACAGGTTTTCAGGCAGTGGTGACAGAAATGTAACTCAACATTAGATGTTTTGGTTGGTCCGATGGTAGTGGGTTCAGAACTTATTAACATTAGTGTCACTAAAGTTGGTATTCAACCCCCCACTGCTAAATTTGACTGGCTTTAAAAATAATAATAAAAAAAATTAGATGTTTTCATTTTACAATCTTGTTAAGAGATTTGGACCATTCTGTGTTTTGTTGGAATTTTGACAATTTAAGGATGACTGAGGGTATGTCTCCAATTGACCATGTCCTGTGCAGCCACATTACCTAACCTCCTTATTTTCATTTTGCAGACTGGCCCAGATGGAAAGGACTAATGGGTCTTTCCTCACCGACAGCAGCTCTACCACAGGAAGTGTGTAAGTAAATCATGAAATTAGCACTGCCTGGGAAAGCTAGTTCTTTCATTATGGTTGTTGGACATAATCCTCATTGACTGTGGCTCTGCATTTTGATCCCCATCAAAATGGATTAAGTGTGGCTCCACAAGTGTCCCCATAGATTTTATGCTTTCAAGCCATCATAGTATAAACTGTTATACTAAATAAAATAAATGTTTATTTACTTTGTTTCATATAAATTAATGAAAAAATCCTACATTGGTCAACTACTCCACTTTAGGAAAATCAGATTATTTTATTTAGAATAACAAGTATATATGGTCATTCCATTTGTCTCATATTTCCTGTTAATTTAACAAATGTAATTCCACAGAATTACATGCCCTTTCTGCAAAATTCTCTCCCTTCTGCCAGCTAACATTTTCTCCATAATGTCTGCATTTACCCACTCTGACCCACACATGCTGGGACACATACTCCCTACCGCCCTCCACTAAAGAGTGTTAACTCCCCTGCCAATATTTTATTTTTATTAGCAAGTAAGAAAAGGCTCATTGACTTCAGAATACCTTTTTAAAAGCTTTCTAGCCAAATATTTTATCTTTCATTTCCCCATCTGTGTATATTCAACTGGGTTGTAGAACTTTCTCAGAAACCATTTTATCTCTGATTATCCCACTCTCGTATATCATCTTACTTTGAAACTTTTCTTTCTTCTCCTTTTTTTTTTTTTGCCTTGGAATTCACATTTTAAATTCTGAATGGTATCTAAAAGACTTCACTAGTGTCGAGTTTATGTGGCTTACGTAGGTCATTGTGGTTTGGATCTGGTGGGAAGCTGTAAAGTAGACAGAAAAGTTGTAGGACATAGCAGTTATATGTTTTTCACTAAAAAAGACTATCTAGAAAACCAAGTTGAAATACCTCAAGCACTCTAACATGGAATGTTTTCTTTTAATATTTTTTAAAAGTTGTTTTATTTATCAGTAAACTTATCAGTAAAAGTTCTCAGAAGGTTTTTCAATTTCAAATTTCAAAGATTAGCATCTTAATACTTGGCAATACAGTAGGGATTTATACATTATCATTTACATACTATGTGTGTGGGACAATTCCCAAGTCAAGATAATAGTGTGTTCATAATGTTTCTTTCATATTTAACCTACTAGTATGCATTTCATGTAAAATAGCTGCATATCTTGAATCTCTTCTAAATCAACATAATTTCCACCAATGTTGACAATAGCCAAAGAATTAAAGAAAATTAAAAATAATAACTCAGACCAAAATCTTACTTCTTTAAAATGTGTTTGTTATGCCCTGTGAACAGAGTAAAAGTAATGCTCAAATTTAGTATAGCTTATCTTCAAATTAGAATAAACACTGTTTATTTTTAAATTTCACACTAATGTTTCAGATAAGAGAAAATAATCAGATGATTAACAGCTGAATACATTTTAACATACTATTATTAGATATATTAACTCATATTCACCCATCCTACAAATATTTATTGTATATCTGCCATGTAGTGGTGTGGAGCCAGTTGTGAGAAGTGATTGTTAAATTTTCATGAAGTTTTTAAGCTGTTTATTAAGCAGAGCCCTTATTAAAAATAATTTCCAATATACAGTTATAATTAAATAAATTAAATCAAAATTAAAACAAAGATAATACTCAAAACTCATCATACCCTAAGTATTTTATTTCATTTTACTATTATCTGTGTCTTTGGGGACATAGATATATATTATGTTATATAGAGAGATATTTATTATATTTGTCAAGTGGTGCACAGCTCTGTATGTTTTCCAAACTCCACATTCAGTGAAGTCATTAGCTTGACTGTGAAGAAGGATGTAAAGCACAGAAATTGCAAATGCTACAAGTCAAGGCAGTTTTCTTTATCTTTTGGAGAACCTGTTGTTAAGCATTTAAGAGCACACCACTGCCATGCACCAAATACTGTGGTAGGTCTACGGTGAAGATACTGTCTTCATGAATCTTACAGGCTAGAAGGGACAGAGGTAAGTGGGCCTACAGGGGGAACATAGTGAGGACATTTGTGGTGGACATAATAACGCTCCTTGCCAGATGTCCGCATCTTAACCCCTGAAACCTATAAATCTGTTACTTTGCATGGCGAAAGGGACTTTGCCAGTGTGATTATGATAAAGATCTTGAAATGGGGAGAGATTATCCTGGATTATCTAGGTGGCCACAACATACTCACAAAGGTCCTTATGAGAGAGGAGAAGGAGATGTAACGATGGACGCAGAGGTCAGAGAGAGAGAGATTTGCAGACGCTGCCGCGCTGGCTTTGAAAATAGAGGAATGCAGGTTTCCTTAAGGTGCCAGAAAAGGCAAGGTAACAAATTCTCTTTTATATGTAAAATGAGATTAAATTAATAGCATACCACTAAAGACAAATTATTTTCCAGTGCATTACTGGTGCATTAACATTTTCTTAATGAAGATGTGAATCAATCTCAGTTTGCTAATAGTAGAGGTCCTTTGCTCGCTCACATTCTGACTTACTGAGTAGACCGGGGTTCTTTCCCTGTGAATGTGTGGTGATTCTGCCATTCTAGTGAGAATGTTAACAGGCAATCTTATTCATCGAAGTCTTACTCTGGACCTTAAATTCAGTGGTTTGACTTAAGTGTATAATATTTACTTATTTAAACATTTCTGTTTTAATCAGTATTATTGACTTGACAAGGTGAATAAGTATTACTACGGTACATACTTCAGTATCACGATAGGCTCTCTGTAATTTCTCATTGCTGTCCATTTCTGACTTGGCAAATCGCCTTATAGACATGCCAATCTATTTTCCCTTCTTTTTCTTTTTAGCCAAGTGAAACAATGATTTTTTAACTTACTGGAGGAGGGATCTATTGTTTAGCTGGTTTGGGATAAAGAAGTCTCATTCATGTAGCCAAGGGTAATTTCCCCTTTCCCTTAAGGTTACCTCCCTTTAACTTAGAAAGAGGGAGTGTGATACTTAGAAAGAGGGAGTGTGATTGCATATGGCTCATTCCCAAGCTCTCTCTCTCTGTACCACGTAGGTATTCCCCTCTTTTGCTGTGGACCCTGCCCCCTTTGCCACTGTGCCACTGGCGGCAGCCTGCACACGTGGGCTCCTTCCCCCTCATGAATGCTGTCGCCTGTAAAAGCACCTTCCTTAAGTAGTGGGTGGAGAAAGTGTGGGGCTGGTCTCATGCCCTCTCCCCAAGACAGTTCGTCCCTCCCTTACCTACTGTTACAGTTAGGTAAAATGGCTGTATTTGACTCACTCAAAAAGTGTAGAAAGTCGGAGGGAGAGAATATTTCAAACTATTTGCAAAAAAGTATATTTTTTATTACATAAGGCAGATTTTGTTCCAAAGTAGTGGTAAATGGGATAATAGATAATTTTTTAAAATTTTAATAATTATGTATTTAGTTTAATGTATATGCAAAAAGTATATAAGAAGCAGGTCAAATCAACGGTTTGGGGATTTTTTTATCTTCTTATATGATTATTATTATTTTTTTAAATTTTTAAATATTCAGGGAGTACAAATATTTTCGGTTACATGGATCACTTTTGTAATGCTTGAGTCATGGCTATAAGTGTGCCCATCACCCAAATAGTGTTCATTGCACCTGTCAGGTAGGTTTTTGCCCCTCACCTTCTCCTCCCTCCCCCTGCTTGACTTCCACTGAGTTTTACTTCCCTCTGTGCAAATGTGTGCTCATCAGTTAGTTCCAATTTAATTGCGAGTACATGCGGTGTTTGTTTTTCCATTCTTTAGATACTTCACTAAGGATGATGGTCTCCAGTTCCACCCAAATTGTTGTAAAAGGCATTAGTTTATCCTTTTTATGGCTGAGTAGTACTCCATGGTTTACATATACCACA
>CAUYRT010014612.1:0-73934 GCA_963574885.1 Lepilemur ruficaudatus
CAAAATAAACAAACAATTAAAAAGCAGCACAATTCATAATTGCAAAGAAGTAGAAACAACCCAAGTGCCCATTAATACAGGAGTGGATTAATAAAATGTGGTAAATGGAAACCATAGAGTTCTACTCAGCCACAAAAAAAAACCAATGGTGGTCTAGCACCTCTTGTATTATCCTGGATAGAGCTGGAACCCATTCTACTATGTGAAGTATCCAAAAGAATAAAAAAACAAGCACCACATGTACTCAACATCAAATTGGTATTAACTGATCAACATTTATGTGCACATTTAGTAGTAACATTCATCGGATGTCAGGCAGGTGGGAGGGAGAGGAAGGGATGGGTATATTTACACCTAATGGGTGTGGTGCGTACCATCTCGGGGATGGACATGCTTGGAGATCTGACTTGGGCAGAGCAAAGGCAATATATGTAACCTAAACATTTGTACTCAAATAATACGCTGAAATAAAAAAATAAATTTAAAAGAATTAAAAAATTAAAAAAACAGCTATTCAGAAAAGAGGGTTTGAAATATCTAAACTGACTCTCTATTAATTAAAATTCAATAGGCAGATGCCAATCCTCCACTGCACTTCATGCTGTATAGGTCTGGTATGAGTAAATGGTACACGTTACAGAATATCTTAGTATGGCATAGAATATGTGGTTACTATCACTGTGCAGCCATATGCATCTTCAAAAGTTTAAATATTTGAAACGTGTCTAGGGATTCAACTTGCTCAGGGCTCTCTGAGAGGTGCACCTATTATTGATTGCACTCTTCCTGTGGCATCTACTTTCCAGGGACATGGATGGAGATTCTCAAAATTCATGCTAGTGCTTGAAAGGAAAAGATATTAAATGGAAACTAGAATCATGGCATATTATAAGGCATCCAAATTTAAACGTATTGAAATTCAGACTTGTAGAGGCTTTCATGGTAATATTAATTTAACCTGGCCTTCAAACATTAGACTTTTAAATCTTCATAGACTAGTAAACAGTCTTACTGCCCTATTTACTTAATTAATGTTTATCCAGTATCTCAATGTTTCTTAAGTATTGCACAAAACTTGCAAAAATAACTCAGTGTTCTGTGTTGATATATAGTCACGCTCTTCATAATGATGTTTCATTCAACAATGGACCGCATATATGATGGTGGTGCCATAGGAGTATAATGGAACTGAAAAAGTCCTATAACCTAGTGACTTTGTAGCCATCTTAACATTGTAGTACAACACATTACTCATGTATTTGTGGTGATGCTGGTGTAAACAAACCAACTGCGTTGGCAGGCATGTAAAAATATAGTACATACAATTATGTACAATACATAATACTTGACTTGATGATAAATGACTACGTTATTGGTTTATGTATTTACTGTACTATATTTTTATAGTTATTTTAAATAACTTCTATTTATAAAAGTAAGTTAATTGTAAGACAATCTCAAGCAGATCCTTCAGGAAGCATTCCATAAAAAGGTATTGTTATCATAGCAGATGACAGTTCTATGCATGTCATTGCCCCTGAAGACATTCCAGTGGGACAAGATGTGGAGGTGGTAGACAGTGATATTCATGATCCTGACCCTGTGTAGGACTAAGGCAAAAAGTTTAAAAAGTTAAAAAAATTAAAAATAGAAAAAATCTTATAGAATAAGGATGTAAAGAAAAAAATATTTTTATAGGGCTGTACAATATGTTTGTGTTTTAATCTAAGTATTATACAAAAGAGGTAAAAAGTTTAACAAATTAAAAAGTTTATAAAGTAACAAAGTTATAGTAAGCTAAGGTTAATTTATTATGGAAGAAAGAAATCTTTTTTAGCAATTTAGTGTAGCCTAAGTGTACAGTGTTTATAAAGGCTTCAGTAGTACACGGTAATGTTTTAGGCTTTCACATTCACTCACTAATTCACCCAGAACAACTTCCAATCCTGCAAGCTCCATTCATGGTATGTGCCCTATATGGGTGTACCATTTTTATATTTTATACTGCATTTTTATTGTACCTTTTCTATATTTAGATATATTTAGGTATACAAATAGTGACCATTGTGTTACAATTGCCTACAGTATTCAGTACAGTAACATAATGTACAGGTTTGTAGTCTAGGAGCTGTAGTCTGTATATCATACAGCATAGGTGTGTTGCAGGCTAATCCATATATGTTTGTTTAAGTACACTCTATTATGTTCCTACAATAATGAAATAGCCTAACAACACATTTCTCAGAATGCATCTCCATTGTTAAGCAACACATAACTATTTAATAATCCTGTGTAAGGAACACTATTGGGCCTATGTGAGTCAGTACAATTTAAATGAAAATCATATAATTGTACTTTGTTCAAGAAAAAGTTGCATAGCAGATATTCAAGTATAAGAACTGCACTTCACATTAAAGAACTTCTTTAACATGAAGGCAACGTGTAATGATGAAAAGAACACAGGCTTTTTGCCAGGTAGATGTAGGTTTGTCTTCTCTAACAGTCATTGATTAACTGCATGACCTTGGCCAAGTTATTTAACCTCTCTAAGGCTCTGTTTCTTCATCTGCAAACAGGGCTAAAAATACCTACCTTCATGTAAAGTATATTGTAATGTCCCTATCACATAGCAAGTACTCAATAAATGTTAGCTACTTTCTCTCTTTCTTACAGAAAAAAAAATACACATTTTGTGGAATCACATACTCCAGAGGTGCCATATTTGTCCCTGCTTTGCTGCTGTCACTGAGACTGTTTTGCTCCCCTTAAATTAGGACTAATGAAAAACTCCTACTACTGGGAAAACATAGGCCATAACAATCCAGCTGCTAACAAAGAGACCATTATGTAGGGAATAACAGAATCAGGGAAATCAAGCAATTTGCTCATCATTAATAGTTTTAGGTATTTGACTAGATAACTACATGTCTCCAAAACACACTAGAGTAAGCCTCCATTCCTGAACAAGAATTAGTCATTTCAAGCCTTAGATGTATACTGATTAATTATTTTCATTCAAGGATACATGGCTCATGCCTGCCTGTAATCCTAGCACTTGGGAAAGCAAAGGCAGGAGGATCACTTCAGGCCAGGAGTTCAAGACCAGCCCAAGCAAGAGCAAGAGCCCAACTCTACAAAAAATAGAAAAATTAGCTGGTGGTATTGGCACATGCCTGTAGTCCCAGCTACTTGGGAGGCTGAGGCAGAAGGATTGCTTGAGCCCAGGAGTTGGAGGTTGCTGTGAGCTATGATGATGCTACTGTACTCCAGCCTGGGCAACAGAGTAAGACTCTGCCTCAAAAAAAAAAAAAAATACATATTAATAAAAAAAGAACTGTTATTAAAGAAAATGATCTAAAATAAAGTAGTAAGTTCAAACAGTGGAAAATTACATTTTTCAAAGCCAAAATAATCCACTTGAATGTAAATTTAAAACTGTTGAGATGATTTGTGACTGGTGAAAAACTCATTCAAATTCTAAGATTTTACTAACTATTTGCTATTCCTACAAATGAAAAACTATTTGAGGTAGGCACTTCTCTCTCTCTCTCTTTCTCTCTCTCTCTCTCTCTCTCTCTCTTTTTTTACTATTCCTGTGAAGTAACTTTTCTGAAAATAATACATAATATATGTCAGTGATATTAATTTGGGTAATAGATCTGTCAAAACATTTTTCCCAGGGTACCAAATCTCTAAATTTAACATGTAAGTTTGCATAAAAATAAGATTCAATTTCAACAACTTTAATTTAAAGAAATGTTACACAAGAATAAGTCTGTTTAATTAAATAGGAAACATCTATGCTAATAAAACTTTTTTCATACTACATACAAAATCCCTCTTTGAACTTATTTGACAGTGATATTAGATGTCTCTCAATTTTCCTTATTTTGCTCTGCAATTTCTCTAAAAACTATAACTATTCCAACATATCATTTAAAAATATACACAACTATGTTTTGTGGGAGAAAATAAAATAGAAAAATTAGTTTATCAAGTAACCATTTCATAACAGTTCTTAATGGAAAAGTCAGTGCATGGACAGGTTTGACCATGGCATTCTTTTGCATGGCAATGGTGCTGAATTTGGTTATGCTAAATAATTTAAAACCAACAGTTTACTTGACAAAACTCAGATTATTTACTCTACACAATTCATATACTTAATTATCAAAAGATGACCTTTTTCTTACTCTATTTTCTCAACAATAGTTACTAATAATTCTTTCCTATGCTAGAAAGGCAAAGAAAACTGTCCTGTTTTATGAAAAAACTGTATATTTCTTACATCTTATCTATATGTAACATACAAAGAGGAAAAAGGACAATATCTGTTTATTTCCATTTAATAAAAATGATGGTAGTTAAAAAACTTGAATGTCCCATGTTAAAATTATAAAACTGAATGGTAGGGACAAAAATGTGCCACACACACTGTAATTACTTACTTTCTAGAGTGCAGGAAGCAAACACTAGTAGTAATGGGAGATAAGTCCTGTGAGCTACTGTGAAAAAACATTTAATTACATGGCTTTCCCTGAGAATTTACTTTCAATTTCCAAATATGCTGGCTCCTTATTTTAACTGAACAGTGTCAATCTGATATATTTGAGTACTAGCATTTTCTTTTGGCTTTTTTTCTCTTTTATTTGAAGAACTAAATATTCAAACAGTATTTTTTTTCTGCTGATGGCACATCAAGTAAGATTACAAAGTAATTATAAAAGGACAAGAAATATTAAATGCAAATATTTGCCACTAGTCAAAGAACACTGACAATTAACTAATGTAGAACACCTCCGCTTTAGAAAGCTAACTCTACCTTGAAATGGATTGAAGGTGAAAAATAAAACTGACTTAAAAGCAGAAAAGAGCCTACCATAATTGAGTAACTACTTTGTCTCATGTGAATTTTATGCATTATCATATTTCTTTCTTTATAAAACTTCGAAAGATTTGTATCATTCTCATTTTATATTTCTATTGTTCTTAAAAGTTTCACGTACCAAAGTTTATTCTCCATCCATGTTTCATCTAATAGAAATGAGATGAACTAGAAGTTTAGTGAGGTAAAAGTCACTACACATTAAATCATTTGGGCCACTCAGAAAACTCAGAGCCTGAGAAATCCATTATTTGACTCACTCATTGATCTAACACCCTTTTACACGTCAAGCTGCTAAGATTATTTTATTCAGAGTTTCATGTGAACTGAGATTTACAAATACAACTTACAATATATTAGATTTTACAGAAAAAAACCCTACATTAACCACTTCTTGAAAGTTTATAAATGTATTTATAACCTTGGAAGGGGATTCATATATTCTTGAAATTACATTTGTCCTCACAGAGAATTGATGGAATAAATTTTTAAGAATTACTAATCAGAAAAAAATGAGATCGACACAAAGAAAACCAAGTAGGGACACATGTTTCTGAAGGAAAAAGGCATTTTAGAATGTGAAGTTGACAAGTTCTAGTCCCAAGTTTAATTAAACATAATTTTCTCAGGCCAACGTCTTTAGAGCTCTGCATTTAAACCTGAGCGGAAGAGCAAAACCTAAGAGAATACTGTAAATGGTAGAGAAAGTTGTGTAGAGTCAGGTCACAAAGGCAAGTTGAAGAGAGTGCACACATGAAACAAAAAGGCCCAACAAAGAAGGACCAGAGTGAACCGGGTGATGAAATACAGGGCATGGACTCCAAGTAAGTAAACAGGAATGGTGGTTAAACTGAGGGGTTAATAGAGGCTGGACTATGTGTCAATTGAGCCATACTTTTCTTTCCCTTAAAAAACCCCACAATATTAAAAGTGTAATTCTGTACAATCAAGGAAGAGGTATTTGGAAAGTGGAAGAAAGTAAATCTAGGTCAGTACTAAGTGGAAAATTGCTGCTATACAGGCAGCTGCATTTTGTCCCAGCTGTCACGGCTTGTGGAGATTTATCTGAGAGTGAGAGAGGCGCTGTGAGTAAGTGCTTTCCTTTGTTTCCTTGGTAGAGGGAAAGTCCCATTTAATTTCAGACATGGTAGGAGTTACAGGTTTGAGTTTTGTTTCAGTTTGTTTTCAATTTGTTTATTTTATTGTGGGAAAATATACATAACATAAAATTTACAATTGTAACCATTTTTATTGTGGCAAAATATGTATAACATTAAATTTACCATTTTTACCATTTTTGTGTACACAGTTCAGTAGCACTAAATACATGCAGATTGTTGTGCAACTGTCACCACCATCCGTCTCCAGATTTTTTTCCACCTTCCCAAATAAAACTCCACACCCATTAAACAATAACACTGCATTCTTTCCTTCCTCCAGCTCCTAGTAACCAACATTCTATGAATTTGACCAATTTAGGCACCTCATAAGGTAGACAAAGTAGAATCATGCTGCATTTATCCTTTTGCAAATTACTTCACTTAGCATAATGTTGTCAAGATTCATCCATGTTGTAGCATATTACAGACTTTCCTTCATTTTTTAAGGTTCAGCAATATTCTATTGAACTTATACACCACATTTTGTTTATTCATCCACCAATAGGCACCTAGGTTTCTTTCACCTTTTGGCTATTATGAAAATGCTGCTATGAATATGAGTATACAAATATCAAAAATATGTTTGAGTCCTTGCTTTCATTTCTTTAGAGTTTATATCTACAAGTGGAACTGTTGGATCATATATTGATTATATGTTTAATTTTATGAGTAACTCCTGTGTCAGTTTCACAGCAGCTGCACCATTTTACATTCCCACCAGGAATGCACAAGGCTTCCAATTTCTCCACATTTTCACCAACACTTGTTATTTTCTTTTCTTTTTTTCTTTTATTGATGATAGCTTTGCTAATGGGCATGAAGTGTTTTCTCATTATGATATTGATTTGTATTTTTCTAATGATTAGTATCATTGAGTATCTTTTCAGGTGCTTGCTGGCAATTTCTATATTATCTTTAGAGAAATATTCAGTCAAATTCCTTACCCACTAAAATCTCAATCAGATTGTTTAGTTTTGTTGTTGCTGAGTTGTAGAGGTTCTTTCAATATTCTGAATATCAACTCCTTGTTAGACATATAATTTGCAAATATCTTCTCTCATTCTTTGAGTTGTATTTTCACTCTGTTGATAGTGTCCTTTAATGCACAAATTTTTAAAATTTTAATGTATTCTTACATTTGTTGCCTGTGCTATTGGTTTCATTTCCAAGACATCATTGTCAAATCCAATGCCATAAAGCCTTTTCCTTATGTTTTACTCTAACAGTTTTATGCATTACCTCTTATAGTTAGGTCTTTGATTATTTTGAGTTGATTTTTGTATGTGGTACAAGGTAAGATTCCAACTCCATTCTATCCCATATTTCTAACACCATTTGTTTTTGAAAAGATTGTTCTTTCCCCATTGACCAGTCTTGGCACCCTTGGTGAAAATCATTTGACCATATTTATGACAGTTTCTTACTGGGATCTCTGTTCTATTCCATGGTCTGCATATCTATCTTTATACCAGTACAACATAGTTTGATCACTATAGCTTTGTAGAAAGTTTTGAAATCAGAAAGTGTGAGATCACCAACTTTAGTCTTTTTCAAGATTATTTTGGCTGTTGGAGGTCCTTTGAGATTCCATATCACTCTTAGGATGTATTGTTCTATTCCTGCAAAAAACATCATTGAGATTTTAATACAGATTGCATAGAATCTGTAGATAACTTTGGGGAGTGATGCCATCTTAACAATATTAAGTTTTCCAATCCACGAACACAGGATGTCTTTCAATTTATTGTTGTCTTCCTTAATTTCTTTCAGCAACATTGTGTAGTTTTTCATCTACGAATTTTTCATCTCCTTAGTTAAGTTCATTCCTCAGTATTTTATCCTTTTAGATGTTATTTTAAGTGCTTTTGATTTCTCAAATGCTTTTTCATATGTTCATTTTTAATGTATAGAAACATAACTAATTTTGCGTTAATTTTATATTTTGCAAATTTGCTGAACTCATTCTTAGGTCTAAGAGTTTTTTTGTGGAATATTTAGGGCTTTCTACCAAAAAGATGTTATGCACAAATTGAGACAGTTTAATCTTTTTTTCAAATCCAGATGCCTTTTATTTCACTTTCTTTTCTAATTGATCTGGATAGGACTTCCATTATAATATTAAATAGAAGCAGTTAGAGCAGCCACTCTTGTCTTGTTCCTGATCTTAGATGAAAAGCATATAGACTTTCACATCATGATGTTAGCTGTGTGTTTTCATATGCAACCTTTATTCTGTTGAGAGAGTTTCCTTCTATTCTAGTTTGTTGATTATTTTTTATCATGAAAGAGGGTGTTGAATTTTGCAAGTGTTTTTTCTACATTGAGATGATCATGAATTTTTTTCCTTATTCTGTTTTTGTTTCTTCATTCCGTTCATGTAGTGTATTATGTAATTTGATTTCCATATGTGGACACATCTTTGCAATTCTAGGAATAAATCCCTATTGGTCACGTTGCATAATCCCTTTGATATGCTGCTGAATTTAGTTTGCTAGTATTTGTTGAGAATTTTCCCCCAATATTCATTGGGGATATCAATATATAGTTTTCACTCTCTCTCTCGTTTTTTTTTTTTTTTTTTTTTTTTGCAATGCCTTTGTCTGACTTTGGGGTCAGTGTAATGCTGTCCTCAAAGAATAAGTTGGTAAGTGTCCCCTCCTTTTCAATTTTTTTGGAAGAGTTTGAGGAGGATTGGTATTAATTCTTCTTTGAATATTTGATAAAATTCACCAATAAAAGCATCTGGTCCTGAGCTTTTCTTTGGTGGGAGCTTTTTTAATTACTGATTTTATCTCTTTATTAATTATAGTCTTATTCAGTTGTTTCTCATCTTTCATTCTTGATATTCATTATTAGAGTCTTGTCTTTCTTTTCTTAGCAAATTTAGAGAAAACTTTGTCAATTTTGTTTATCTTTTCAAAGAACCAACTCTTACTTTCATGGACATTCTCTGTTGTTTTTCTATTTTCTATTTTATTTATTTCTGGGATAATCTTTTTTATTTCTTTTCTTCTGCTCACTTTGGATTTAGTTTGTCCTTCTCTTTCTATTTATTTATGCTATAAAGTTAAGTTGTTGATTTGGGATGCTTTTTCGTTTTAATGTAATTGTTTATAGCTATAAATTAACCTTTTAGACTGCTTTCAATGCATGCTATATGTTTTGCTATGTTATTTTATTGTCATTTGTCTCAAGATATTTTATAATTTCCCTTGGGATTTCTTTTTTGACGCATTGGTTATTTAAGAAATTTCCATATATTTTGGATTTTCCTTTTACTGTTGATTTCTAGTTTCATTTCATTATGATTGAAAAATATACTTTGTATAATTTCACCTTTTTAAAATTCATTAAACGGAATCCAACAGTACATCAAAAAGATAATTCACCAAAACTGAGTTTCATCCCATGGATGCAAGTATGGTTCAACATAGGCCAATGAATAAATGTGATCCACCACATAAACAAAATTAAAAACAAAACTCCATGAGCATCTCAATAGATGCAGAAAAAGGACTTGAAAACGCCAGCACCTCTGCATGATAAAAACCTCAACAAACTAGGCATAGAAGGAACATACTTCAAAATAATAAAAGCCATATATGACAAACCCACAGCCAACATCATACTGAATGCGGAAAAGTTGAAAGCATTGCCCCTAGGAACTGGAACAAGACAAGAGTGCCTACTGTCACTAGTTCTATTCAACATAGTACTAGAAGTCCTAACCAGAGCAATCAGGCAAGAGAAAGTAATAAGAGTATCCAAACTGGGAAACAGAAGGTAGAGTTTTCCCTGCTTGCTGAGGATATGGTCTTGTATCTAGAAAACTCTAAAGATTCTTCCAAAAGACTTCTAGAACTGATAAATAAGCTCAGTAAAGTCTCAGGTTACAAAATTAATGTACATAAATCAGTAGCATTCCTATACCCTAATAACAGTAAGCTGAGAGTCAAAGAACTGAGACCTCAATACCATTTACAATAGCGGAAAAGAAAAGAAAATACCTAGAAATATACCTAACCAAGAAGGTAAAAGATCTCTACAGGGAGAACTATAAAACACCAATGAAAGAAATCATAGATGACACAAACAAATGGAAATCATCCCATGTTCATGGATTGGAAGAAATCAATATTGTTAAAATGTCCATATGGCCCTAAGTGATTTACAGAGGCAATGCAATTCCCATCAAAACATAAACACCATTTTTCTCAGAATTATTATTCTAAATTTCATATGGAATTTAAAAAAACTCAAATAGCCAAAGCAATCCTAAGCAAAAAGAACAAATCTGGAGACATCACACTACCCAACTTCAAATTATGATAAAAAGCTATAGTAACCAAAGTAGCATGGTACTGGACACATAGATCAATGGAACAGAATAGAGAACCCAGGAATAAAACCATATACATAAAACTAACTGATTTTTGAACAAAACAGTCAAAAACATACACTGAAGAAAGGGTGCCCTATTCAATAAATGCTGCTGAGAAAATTGGATAGTCATATGCAGAAGAATGAAACTGGATCTCTGTCTCACCATACACAAAAATCAACTCAAAATGGATTAATGACTTAAATGTAAGACCTTACACCATAAAAATATTAGAAGAAAACCTTGGAATAACTACCCTTGTCATTGGCCTAGGTAAAGAAATTATGACTAAGACCCCAAAAGAAAATACAACAAAAAGAGAAATAAATAAATGGGACTTAATTAAACTAAAATGCTTCTACACAGCAAAAGATATAATCAACAAAGTAAATATACAACCTATGGAATGGGAGAAAATATTCACAAGCTATACATATGACAGAGACCTAACAACCAGAATCTATAAGGAACTCAAACAAATCAGCAAGAAAAATACAAGTAACTCCATTAAAAAGTGGGCAAAATACATGAACAGACATTTTTCAAACCAAGAGAAACAAATGGTCAACAAACATGAAAAAATACTCAACGTCACTAATAATCAGGGAAACGCAAATTAAAACAACAATGAGACACCATGTTACCCCTGTCAGAATGGCTATTACTAAAAATTAAAAAAAAAAAAAACAGATACTGGTGCAGACAGATTAAAAAGGGAATGTTTATATACATTGGTAGGAATGACGTAAATTATTACAACCTCTATGGAGAACAATATAGGGATTCCTGAAAGAACTAAAAGTAGATCTACCATTCAATACAGCAATCCCATTACTGGGCATTTATCTGAAAGAAAATAAGTTATTATAGCAAGAATATACCTGCATCTGAATATTTATCACAACACAATTCACAATTATAAAGATATGGAACCAACCTAAGTGCCCATCAGCTGAGGAGTGGCTATAGAAAATGTGGTCTATATATGCAATGGAGCACTACTCAGCCATAAAAAGCAATGAAACAATGCCTTTGCAGCAACTTGAATGGAACTGGAGAACATTATCCTAAGCGAAGTATCTCAGGAACAAAAAAACAAATACCACATCTTCTCACTTGTAAGTGGGAGCTAAATGATGGGCATATAGTGCCACACAAAGTAGAATAATGAATATTGGAAAGTAGGAAGAGGGGAAGGTGGGAGGGTGTTAGGAATCAAAACTACCTATTGGGTGCAATGTACACTATTTGAGAAATGGATGCACTAAAATCCCTGATTTCTCCACTATAAAATTAATTCTTGTTATAAAAATCACTTTTACCCATATCTTTTGTATAAAAAAAAGACTTGTTTGTGGCTGACATATGGTCTATCTTGGAGAGTGTTCCATGTGCACTTTAAAAAAAATTGTATTTTGCTATTGTTAAGTGGAGTGTTCTATATTTATCTGTTAGGTCCAATCTTTCTACAGTGCTGTTCAAGTTCTCTATTTCCTCATTGATCTTCTGCCTGGCTGTTCCAGCTTTGCATTTTTAAATTTCTCATTCTTACTAGCTAATTTGGCAAGAGCTATTTATATATATTAAACCAGGAATACATTACCCAAAGCATTAAAAACTGTATTCACACATTGAAGGTGATCAATTCCTCCATTATTACTTATGTATTTGTGACTTATCCTCTACTGTAAGCTTTCTGCATTTAATTATACATAGTCTTCTCTTTATTAGCATTGAAATATCTAATCAGTACTATGGGACACTGACATGTCATCATATTAGGATGCTAAACATAAGTACTGATTTGAAATTGCAATATTTTTGTATTCACTCTCTCCACGTGTGTGCACGCGTGTGCGTGTGTGTGTGTAGTCTGTCTCTGTTTCTGTTTCTCTTTCTCCAGAAACAATTTCCTTCCAAACAGCCATAAATCCGTGCTTCTACATCACTCAAAAAACCCAATGCCTACTTCTTTAGAAACTCGAATGCAAACATTCTGCATAATATATATGCCTATTGCTTCACATTTAAATAAAAGTGGAATCCAAAGACAATATTTAACTGTAGTTTCAAGTGGATTTCTTTATAAGAGTATGGGATCATATCTCTACCCAACTGGAAAGCCCTTGATTCTACTGTGTTCCAAATGATCACAACATACAAAGTTTCTGAAATATTGACAAGCAAGCACTCACTTTAGAACAATCTTACAAATAATTTTCAAAAAACTACAAAACCTTTTAACTACCATTGTCACCCAATTTACATTGGTACAAAAATTTTCGGAGAAAAAAATTCAATCACATTTCACTGTATTAGTGACACATAGGCATGTGACATCTCTTCCACTAGGTAGATTCCACTTTAACAATTTGTGAATAGCAAAGGTGTGATGATGATGTAACAGCAAATTGATATGTTTAACAAGTGTTATAAACTGAATTGTTTCCCTTCAAGTTCATATGCTGAAGCCCTCAACCCCAGTGTGACTCTGTTTGGAAACAGGGCCTTTAAAGAGGTAATTAAGGTTCAATGGGATCATAAGGGTAGGATACTAATTTGATAAGAGCGGTGTTCTTGTAAGAAGAGGAAGAGACACCAGACATCTCTCTTTTACTCTGCATGCACACAGAAAAGAGGTCACATGAGGATACAGCAGGAAGGTGAATATCAATAGACCATAAAGAGAAGCTTTACCAGAAACCAACCCTAATGGAACCTTGATCTTGTACTTGTACCTTCTAAAACTGTAAGAAAATAAATTCCTATTGTTTAAGTCACCTAGTCAGTGGTATTTTATTATGGCAGCTCTAGCAGACTAATACAACAAGTTTTAGGCTGTGTTTATGTGTGGCACCATTATCAATAATTTTAGGATGTATTTAGAGATTTTTTGCTGAGTATCTGATTTAATCTGCTGCTAAGTGCAATCTTAGTAAAATATACCAATTCAACGTGAAAAATTTCATTTAGTTGGCTACAGGTAGACAGATGAGTGAAACAGATTGCTTTCAAATTTTCCTGTTTCCTAGATCATCTCTTGGGAAACATAGAAAAAAATTGGCTGCATGATTATATTCATTGCAATCATGGCTAACTTAAGAGAACAGGGAAGTTGTCGTTTTTCTAAGTTTATCTCAATTCAACATCATCCTTTTTCATCTGAAGTTCATAAAGGAATTAGTCAATGTAATAGCTTTATTTTACTGTTCTTTGAACAAAGTTTATTATGATTTTTAATATAAGGAGTGGTATAGCAGATTGGAAAGAATATTGGATAGGGTAGAAAGAGGTCAGAACATAAGGATGGTAGTCTAGTTTATGACAATAAGACATTTTGGGAGCTACAGTATATCACTGAATGTCCCTGAACTTCATTTTCAACATTTGAATAACAGGGGTGAATGGATGAACTAGGTAATCCCTAAGGATTCCCCCAGCTCTGATAACATATTATTACTATCTTAATATCAATGTTTTTCTTACATAATATGGTCTCTTTATTTTACTTTGAATTACATCAGTCATAAATAAACATATCTCACATAGATACGGACATGATAAGTGTCCATATTTCTACTGTAAAAAGAAAATCACAATCGTAGGGCCATCCCTTCCCCCGACCGCCTTATACAAAAGAGAAGGTAAAGGACTGAGGCACTTGTGAAGAATTGGCCCCACAGATCATTCATTAAGGAAATTCCCCAGTGACCTTCCATAAGCAAGGACAGGCAAAGTGTAACACATGTCTAGCATCCAAAACTAAAGTCTGTTCGATTTCACACTAAAAATGAATTACAAGTTTACCTTTCATGTAACAGAGCTGAAGACACATAGAATCAGACATTCTTCCATCTACCTAGGGATATCTACATAATTGATGCTTCCTTCACCCCCTTTTTCTCTTCTAACATTCCCTTAAAGGAATGTAATCACTTTGCCTTTGCCTCATCAGCCCCTCCTCCTTTTAAAACGCTGAAGGTCACAAGTTCCCCACTGAAAAATAGCCACAGCTTTGCCTGCAGTTCCTGTTTTTCCCTAGGTACATCCTCAACTTTGGCTTAATAAACCTCCATTGACTGAGATTTTTACCTCAGTCACTTATTTGCGTCGACACTACCATTAGATGGTTTTTTGCTAATGTCATGAATAAATATCAATTAAAAATAAAACTAATATATTTATGCTGCATTTTGTCAATTTACTAAGTTCCAGTAAATTTGAATCAGTTTGTGCTTCTACTTAATACTGTAGATCTGAAGGCCTATCTACATCAAAGGTAGATAACTATATTCTTTAAATGAATACAGTAAAAGCCTTCAGTAAAAACAAATTTTATTTAATTATTTTGGTCAATGTTAAGTCTATAGCTAAATTAGGAAACACAAATAAAGGAAGAATTTTGTAGATATCTGATTAGTATTATCAGTATAACTTGCCAGCCTGGATGACCCTGGGGAGACATAAGCTAAACATGACACACAGGAATAAAAGTGTTTTTTTGACTTACCCTTAGCTATTCTACTTGTTTGTTTTCTCTAAGCATCATTGCCAACAGAATTTCCAATTCCACTGGGAATTAAGAGTTATGCTTCCAACATAAAATATCTCAACTTGGTCATTTAAAACTCATGTTGCAATGTAATGAATATCTGAACTCATTTAAGCACTGTTTATCTTGTGAGGCATGATCATAAAACACCAGTTACCAATGGTATTACAAGGGACTGTCTTGGATTGTAATGCAATGATTAGTGTTAGCTGTATTCTTCATGGGAGGGAAAAGTAGTTTCTTAGTATGGAAATTGCTATGTAAATTGATCTTTTAAAAATGGAATTTTCACTTTTATAGGTTCAACAGATATGGCTTCTTAAACATCTGGAAGACTGAGAAACATTTAAAAACATATTTGCAGGTGCCAAACAGATGCAAATATATTCATGGTTTGTGATACAAAATGAGACCTTTATACAAAATATACAGTTACTTAGCACAGTCTTTGCCAGATAGTATTTCTTTAAATTATATGGACATATATTCTGTCAACAATGCTCCTCTTGTTCAGATTTAAGTTGGAGGTTTTCTAGAACACTACATAAATAATTATATTAGAGAAGGAGATATAAAAACCCACTGAATTTTAGAATTCTATATAGAAAGGGTGACCACACTTTTCTTCTTGAAATTCTGTCAGCTGTTTGTTCTGCAACGCTGTTACCTTCCTCTGTTCCATCTTATCTTTCTTCCTAAAGAGGAGAATTTTCTGGATTCTCTTCTTCCGACCATGCCACTAAAAGCATAGTATGCCAGGATATCACCCTCAGAACCGTTATTTTCTTCTTCTTTTATGTGTTTTTCTTGGATAATGTCACCCATTCCAATGACTTCAAATATTGTATATACTATCATGACTCCCATCTTTGTATTTCCAAGTTCAAATGCTCTCATACCTCAAGAGATGTATTTCTAGCTGCCTCCTAAACATGTTCATCATGATGTCCTACAGTCACATCAAAACAATATCTCTAAAACCATACTCATTACCTTCTGCTTCAAGTTTGTTCATCCCCCTACGTATCTACCTCTGTTGAAATCAGAATTTAGCTACAAACTATTGTTCCATTATCAAATTTTTACTTGTCCCCTACTCAATTTCCATATCCAATCAATAATTTCCCAACTTTCTATCTCTTATAGGTCCCTTGAATTCATTCTCTATCTGTTCTTACTCTTGGAATTATGGTTTAAGCTCTCAAGACATTTAATATGTGCATCTTGGCTTAGCTTAGACCAATTTCTCTTCCATACCTCTGCTAGAATTATTCTTTAAAGCCTCAAATCTGGTCATATCACTCAAGTTCTTAGAGGGTACAAGAGTGTTGCATTGATTAAAAGACAATTTTCAAATTTCTTAGCATGATATACAAGGCCTTTCACAATCTATGGTAGCCGGTAGCCTCATACCTTAAATTAATAGCCTTTTAAAAAAAATCCTGCTCTATCCAATAAACTCTGATCTTATATTCCTTTATATTAAAATCATAGAGTGAAAACTGACTACCAGCATGACATCTGAGGAGCTCCATGGACATACTCCTGAGCAAAATTGGTAAGAATTTTAAAAAATAGCCATTTAAAGTGTCAGGAAATGGTACTAGGGCACCCAGCAAATGAAGAAATATTGTTCAAGAAAATTTGCTAAAACTGTGTAAGAGTCTGTGGTATTCACATGAAGACGTGTGCCCTCCTTTCCCCTCCCAGCTCAGCAACACCAAAACTCCATTGCAAACCTCAGCAGCTGAGACTATAGGGCTCCCTTTAGCCCAGCTCCAAGTTGGAGTACTACCTTTCTGAGGAGATCATAATGTTAGCAATTGTCACCCTGCACCCACTTGTCAGTTGTTGTGGCTAAGTTCCAAGAGAATTCAGCTGAGAGGTGGGGGCTCTCTTCTTCCAGCCAACCTCTACTCAAGTAATGGAGGATCTACTTTGGAGGAGATGCCACTGAGAATACTAGGGCCCCAATCTGCCTTGCCTCAACTTGTCAGGAAGTGCTTCCATGGCCAGAGGAATGCCAAGAGGACCTGAAGCTATTGCTACTGACTACCCCTGCCACCTCCACCAAGCACTCAGCTTCTAAAGTAGGTGGATTACTCAGAAAGAAGCGAGCCAGTCCAGGACCCAGTGGCTTCATTGTTGAATTCTACCAAACATTTAAAAGAGAATTAACACCAATTCTTCACAAACTCTCCCAAAAAAATAGAACAGCCAGGGAGCACTTTCTAACTCATTCTATGAGACCAGTATTTCCCTGTTACCAAATCCAGACAAGGACATCTCAAGGAAAAAAGAAAAAGGAAAAAAAAAAGAAAACTACAGACCAATATCTCTTATGAATATGGACACAAAAATTCTCAAAAAATAACAACAAACCAAATTCAGCAACATACAAAAACAATTATACACCATGATCAAGTGGGATTTATCCCAGGCTTGCAAGACTGGTTCAACATAGGAAAATTAATTGTACATAATAAAATAGGAGATAAAATAAATACATATGGTCATTTTAATAGACAGAAAAACCACTTGACAAAATTAAACACATTTTCATGGCAAAAATATTCAATAAACTGCGAATAGAGGGGAACTTCCTCAACCTAATAAAGGGCATTTTTGAAAAACCCACAGCTGACACCATAGTTAATGGTGAAAGACTGGATGCTTTCTCACTAAGACCAAGAATACAACAATGATGTCTGTTCTTGCCACTTCTATTCAACATTGTATTGGAGGAAATATCCAGTACATTTATGCAAAAATAATGACAATTATAATAAATAAAATTCATCCAGATTGGAGAGTAAGAAGTATTTTTATTTGCAGATGACGTGATCTTATTTATAGAAAATCCTAAGGAATTCACTAAAAGACTATTGGAAATAATAAAAAAGTTCAGCAAAGTTGCAGGATACAAAATCAATATATAAAATCAACTGTATTGTTCAATTTATTTAAGTTTTTTTCACTTTTAGATATGAAAAACATAAATAATACCAGATATTTAACTTTTGGAATGGTTTCCATAATTTTTAATGCTTTCTGAGTTCTATGATTACTTGCTGTCCAGTATTTATTTTATCATTTTCTTATCGGTCATATTTTGTTTGCATTTATCCCTTGCAAAATTTAGGTTACTATTCATGCTGATTTTCTCGATCTTTTTGGTTTCAGTAAAAGTTTTCTTAACCATTCGTGAAACTACATTTATCTATTTATTCCAACCAATTAAGAAACACAATAGATGACTTCCTTTTAAGTATTTACTATTTTGGCTTCCAGAGGATAGTTTAAAATAGCTGAAGTAGAAAATAGATAACTTCAAAACTTCTGTGACTCCTTTAGTTTATTACAATGTGAGATTCATCACTGTATAAAATTCAAGATAATAATAGCATCCTGCTCACCAAAGATGACACGCATATGTTTCTCTAGGGCCTTGAATCTAATAATTGCAATCTATTTTTATGTATCTCCAAACAGTAGTTCTGTGCGAAAATGCCCTTGTTTTGCAAGTGAAATACTAAGCTATTCTTGATGAGAACTGACATACAGCAATTGTAGGGTAATAGTTTGGAAAATTTCTCTTTGCAGTCACTTTGGGTCCGCTTGTTTTTCCCCAAGACCACAGCTCCTAAAATGTATGAACAAAGTTAGAATGCCCATTATGCTTGAATATTGGAATATTTGGAGTACCTGTATTCTTAAGTAATGGGCATATTCCAAGAGGATTATAAGACTGATTGGAGTAAAAGCCATTAATACTTCTAGAGTTGATACCAGGGCAAAACACTCTAATATTTTTTAAATACACTTCTATTTTAGAATCATTTTAGATCTCTGGAAAAGTTGCAAAGTTAGTACAGATCGTTCTTCTGTACTGGACACCAATTTTTCCCTATTAATGTTTTATATTAGTATTATACATTTTGCCACAACTAATGAACCAATATGTCTATACACTATTATTAACTAATTTGTACTTTGCTTCTATTTCCTTAATGTCTTTTTTCTGAGCTAGGATCCCATCCAAGGTTCCACATTACATTTAGTCACCTTGCCTCCTTAGACTCCTCTTAGCTGTGACAGTTTGTCAGACTTTCCTTGTATTTGTTGACCTTTATAGTTTTGAGGATTACTGATCAGGTATTTTGTAGAACATTCTTATATTTGGGAAAAGCCCAAGGATTTTTAATTCAGGTTTCATAGCAGAAGACACAAAAATATGCTTCTACATGCCAACATAATCTTTGAGAATGTGTTTACAGTTTTAGTTCTATGTTCGATGGAGACCAGATAAGTGATATAAATCTTCAACCTTCAATTCTAGGCCTGCATATGTCAACATTTACTGATTAGACTTAATTTTCTGATTAATCAATTAACCGATTAGACTTAATTTTCTAATGCAGATAAAAATCTGGGCATTTTATGTCTTCACTGTGTTTAATTTTTTTATTAGATTGCCATATCAAGTGTCTTCTTACTAGAAAGTTTCACGTATTTACTTTTTCTCTGCTTTTAATTGTCCTTTTTTATTTTTTGCAACATGATTGACAAGTGATCTTGGCCTAAAGATATGTTGTGACTAGAAATATGAGAATTACATAAAAGAATGCAAAATGCTGACCAAAATTGCCAACCTATTTGAATTTGTTTTACATCCTTGGTATTTTAAGAGAAATATACAAATCACAATGAAAATAAACTTATAGCAGGGATTTATCCCCCAAATAACTTCTAGGTTATTTATGTTCTAAACCACAGGGGTTTGTCTCAATATCCTATACTCTGTATACACCTACTCCACCAATATTTACCCTGTTTGGTTTGACCATGTTAACTTTGATATCAATAATATTTTCATATATTTATAGTTATAATTATATTTTGTTAATAGCTAAATGACTAACTTAAATCATCAAAAATGTATCATATTATTTAGTTATATTTATTTTATGAAAAAATTTTTGGCACTAAGTTTAATGCTTCAAGTGTTATTGATTTAGTATTATTCTACATAAAGTGATAGCAGTGGTATCAGGATAAAAAATGTTAAAGGCTCAAAGGTACCTATCTGATTCTTTCCAATTAATTCACAAGATAAATATTTTAGTGCAAGTGCAACTAAGTAATTTATCAACTAATTAATGGAATGAAATCCTGAATATCAAGAAAAATTAGTTAACCCCTGTATCTGGATTTTCTCATTTTCAAAGTAAATGTGACATCTTCCCTTGTGCATCTAGTGAGGGTAGCAAGAACTGGCCAAATAGAGGGCTCTAAAATCCTTAGAACAAAATACCTACACACATATATACATAAAACAATAAAATAAGATATTTAAGTCCATACTGTAACTAGACTCGAAATCTTATGTTTAGAAAGGTGATTATTTCCATTATAATTCTAAAGTGATCAATTAAATTTAATCAATGTTACATTAAGCTTTACTTTTAGTCACACTGGAATATTTTATTTAAGTGAAAAAATGGTTGGATGCCACTCCCCACACAGAATTTTTCCTTAAACTTGGCATCAAAAACGACATTTTGATGTCACTGAGATCTGCCTGTTACTTCATTTTTGTCCTCACTTTATTTTCCATAGAAGAATTTTTCATGTAATAAAATTTTAGCTGGTGCAAGCTCATGGCCAATCACAGCTTTGGTCATTTTTAACTCCTTAAGGACACTGAGAAATGCAATAGACATATGCAGAAACTTGTGGAATGTAACGTATGATATGTATTTTTTAATTTTTTTTTTCCTGCGAGGTCAACTTTTTCCGTACCAGTGGACACAAAATGTTGTTCCTTCCTGAGAATGTTTAGCCATGAAACGTGATAACTATAATGCAAAAAGCCATACAGCTGTTCATAAATCCTTAAAGGAAATGTAAATTATAATTTGATTAGCTCCCTAAAATTCTTTAGCAATAGTTATTGCAGATACATCAGAGATATGCATTGGCTGTAATTATGGTACTGGACTGTTTAACAAATTAAGTATTACATTTACCAAGCATTTTCTCTTTCCTTTCTTTCAAGGGATAAATATAAAAATCCTTGCACAGATCTGCACATGTGCAACATGACAGCTGCTTTAGCAAAAAGTCTCTTTGTTTTCCTGAATGGTTCCATTATCATCTTCAGTTACTGGCTGTTATTGATTCCTGAAACAAATAGGATTCTTTCTTGGTTTTATTGGGCAGACTCTCTCTTGTTAATTACTTTTAGTTCAAATCACTTTGTATTTCATTAAGGTCAACAAATTGAAGGAATTGAATAATTCATGCTGGACTTTTACTCCAGTTCTCTTTCCACTACTTCTCAGTTCTTTGAATACCAATAAATAATAAAGCAATTTTCTTCTTTGCCTACTGTTCCCAATAGTGACTGCATGTGGTTCTGTGTGTGCGCTGTCAGGGAGAGGTATAGTGGTGTGGGACACCAACAGTAAAGATTACATAGCAAAAGGTAGGAAGACACTACCTTCCTTTAATATTTTCTTTTTTACTTTTTTTGTTTTCTTTCTTAGGAGGTTGTTGCTCCAGTTAATGACAGTTTCATTTGACTGTGAAGAGAGGAATTTTTAAAAATCATCCTCTCCATGACTAACTGTAAGAGGTCTCCTGAATTTTTTCAACTAAAATAGAACAAGAGGTAATCTGACCTAGCAGGGAGTATGTAGAAATGACTTCTATGAAAAAAATTGCATAAATAGAAATAAAATGAGAGTGGGAATATTTAAAGGACAGTGTGCAGGTAAAATACTCCAGCAACATGCAAATCCAATGAGAATATTTCCAATTTATAAATTCTTTGTGGTTTGCAGTAAAAATTACCTACTGACTGTTATGGCACTCCAAATAATTTCTCCAAAGTGTAATTTTTTTTTTCTGCAGCTGAATCTGAGAGGACTTTACACATTGATAAAGCAAGATCAGATACTTCCTTAGCTCTAAAATGTAAATAATTCTTTGAATCCATAATCCAGAAGGATGAGATTAAATTACATATTTTATACATCTATTCATAATATGTTATAACTATTGTATGTAATACCCAGTATAATAAATATTAGTATATATATATTGGATGTATATGGCCACCTGCTAACGCTTAAACAAAGAGATAGACTTCCTGCTTTATATTCTTTCAATTCAGTGCTGATTTTCCAAATAGTCTCCAAAGCAGATAGTTAAAGAAAATGAATTATTTTGCTTTTATTGGTGCTCATGCTTTTTAGAATAACAAAACATATAAGGCCTGCATCATTTTTGTTTGTTTGCTTGTAAAAAGAGCAATGCCCTCCTTCCCTCAGGTGTACTTTCTCTTGAGATTATAGGTCAGAGAACTTGATTACCTGAGTGTTTGGTTAAAATGAACTTGACTGGCAGTTCTAAAAACAAATTAACATTATAAACTCCGATAAGATAAACAATATCTCATAATTCTGTCTTTTATAACTCTAAATCAGTAACTAAATTTTCAAATGAACACATTTTCAAGGATGAGTTGTTTTACACAAAATTGTGAAACAATCAGACTCACATAAAGATTTTCAAATCTGTCTTAGATACAACATTGTATATACCTACATATTCCCAATATATACAAATATCTGACAATCAGAAATATTCAAGAGGAAAAATAACTTTCTATTTTATGAAAGAACAAAACAATGTATTCCTAGATTATGTCCTGTTTTGATCTAAAACAACCTCTAGTATGCAATTTTATTTGATTTTTTCTCTATAGAAATATTATCTTCATATTACTGAACATTTAATAAACTAAAAACCAGTAGTTTTTACTACATCCTTGTAACCACAAGTATAACAAATTGGAAGGGAGAATGATGCTTTCAGATGCCTTTATTTGTGACCTAGCTGTTGATAAATCAGGCAAGCCATATTTTCCATCTAGTTCCAATCACTAACGGACATGCCAAAAGGATATCCTCTTCTTTACTTTCTAGGTTTCTGCCTCATGTTCAATTGTTTTTCCATAACCCTTCAGTAATTTCCCTTAGGAAAAATTCAGCCTAAGAGCTAACATGATAAAGTAGAAGATAATCTCTATATTACTTGATGTCTCCTGACAGATATTCTAATCATGTCTTTGAGCATAATGTGAATAAAATTTCTGATCCAAATTGCAAATAGCAACTTCCTGCATTCAGTACTGAGGGTCAGTTTTATATATAGGAGGCAGTGGACACATAAGTGATATACTGGAGGAATGTAGGGGGAAAACCCAACTTCCCAAATAACCACCATCTCCTCCTTTACCCTTCTATACCCACACTGTCCCATAACAATTACTGTATGTAGTTATTAGAGATTCATTCTTTCACTCAAGCCACTGAATTTACAGCAATTTCTGAACACAATGTAATTTCCCCTTAAGGAGTAAAAATTAAGCCCAAATATGAGGGGTGGGACTATAATGAAGAAAGCTAAACAATCAGAATCTCATGAGACACAATGCATATGGGTGAGATAAAGGCTATTATAAAGGATTTCAGGGGAGGGGGTTACCCAGCCTATTTCAAACTTTGTATCATCTTTCTGAGAGGAAATATCATTGAGCTGCCAGTCAATAGAATTTGGTTGTAGTTTTGCCTCAGATATAAACCAGCTATCACTTCCCCTTCCTAGGCCTTAGTTTCCTCATCTATAAAACAATGAAGGTGGAGCAGATGATCTTCTCCCATCTATAATCCAAATCCAAAAATTACAGTAGTTCTACTGGAGAAATTGTGGCTAATAGAGACTTCTAGTAGACAGAATTATAGGTGAGCAGCATTTACTATAAATTTCATTCATAAGGGTTGGAAAGTGTCTCTTCCTTAGTTGCATTTTTTATTTATTTATTTTTATTTCAGCATATTATAGGGGTACAAATATTTAGGTTACATATATTGCTTTTGCTCCAACTGAGTCAGAGATTTAAGCGTATCCATCCACCAGACGATGTGCACGGTACCCATTAGGTGTGAGTATACCCATCCCCTTCTCCCCCCTCCCACCTGCCTGACACCCGATGAATGTTACTACTATACGTGCACTTCAGTGTTGATCAGTTAATACCAATTTGACAGTGAGTACATGTGGTGCTTGTTTTTTCATTCTTGGGATACTTCACTTAGTAGAATGGGTTCCAGCTCTATCCAGGATAATACAAGTGGTGCTAGATCAACATTGTTTTTGTGTGGTTGAGTATAACTCCATGATATACATATACCACATTTTATTAATTCACTCATGTATTGATGGGCACTTGGGTTATTTCCACATCTTGGCAATTGTGAATTGTACTGCTATAAACATTCTACTGCAGATGTCTTTTATCCTCTTGGGTAGATGCCCAGTAATGGGATTGCTGGATCAAATGGTAGATCTACTTTTAGCTCTTTGACATATTTCCATAATACTTTCCACAGAGGTTATACTAGTTTGCAGTCTCACCAGCAGTGTATACATGTTCCTATCTCTCCACATCAATGCCAACATTTATTGTTTTGGGACTTTGTGATAAAAGCCATTCTGACTGGAATTAAGAGATATTTCACTGTGGTATTGATATGCATTTACTTGACGATTTAGAGATGTTGAGCAATTTTTCATATATTTGTTGGCCATTAGTCTGTCTTCTTTTGAAATGTTTCTGTTCTTTTTCTTTGCTCACATTCTAATGGGGTTCTTTGACTTTTTTGTTGTTGTTAATTTTCCTGAGTTCTATATAGTTTCTTGTTACCAGCCCATTATCAGATGTGTAGCACACAAATATTTTCTCCCATTCTGTAGATTTTCTCTTTTCTCTAGTCATAGTTTCCTTGGCTGTGCAGAAGCTTTTTAATTTGATCAGATCCCATTTATTTATTTTTATTGTTGCTATAATTGCTTTTGGGGTCATCTTCATAAATTCTTTCCCTAGGCCAATGCCTATAAAAGCTTTTCCAACATTTTCTTCTAGAATTCTTATAGTTTCATGCCTTAGGTTGAAGTCTGTTAACCACTGTGAGTTGATTTTTGTGAGAGGTGAGAGGTGTGGATCCTGTTTCAGTTTTCTACATGTGACTATCCAATTTTCCCAGCACCATTTATTGAATAGGGATTCTTTTCCCCAATATATGTTTTTGTCTGCTTGTCAAAGATTAGATGGCTATATGGGGATGGTTTTATATCTGGGTTCTCAGTTCTGTCCATTTGGTCTATGTCCCTGTTCTTGTGCTATTACAATGATGCTTTAGTTACTATAGTCTCAGACCACAGTGGAATAATATTAGAAATCAACTCCAACAGAAACTCTCACCTCTACACAACATCTTGGAAACTGAACAACCTTCTGCTGAACCATTATTGGGTTAAGGAGGAAATTAAGATGGAAATCAAAAGATTCTTTGAACTAAATCATAAAGGAGACAAAAGTTATAAAAATCTGTGGGACACAGCTAAAGCAGTCCTGAGAGGAAAATTTATAGCCATAAATGCCTACATCCAAAAGACAGAAAGATCACAAATCGACAATTTAATGAATCATCTCAAAGAATGGAAAAGGATGAGCAAACTAACCCCAAACCCACGGGAAGAAAAGAAATAATAAATATCAGAGCAGAACTAAATGAAATTGATAACAAAAAAACTATATGAAAGATTAACAAAACAAAAAGTTGGTCCTTTGAAAAATTAAACAAAATTGACACACCTCTTGCTAGATTAATGATAACCAGAAAAGAAAGGACTCTAATAAGCTCCATCAGGAATGAAAAAGGAGAAATTACACCTCATAACACAGAACTACAAAACATCATCTATGAATACTATAAAAACCTCTATGAACATAAAATTGAAAACATGGAAGAAATGGACAAATTCTTAGAAACACACAACCTCCCTATACTCAATCAGGAAGAAATAGAATTCCTGAACACACCAATACCTAGTACCAAAATTGAAGCAGGGAAAAAAAAAGGTCTTAAAATAAAAGTCCCAGATGAGATGGTTTCACACCTGAGTTTTACAAGACCTACAAAGAAGAAATGGTGGCTATCCTACAGAAATTATTCCACAACATCAAGAAGGAAGGAATCCTGCCCAATGCATTTTACGAAGCAAACATCACCCTGATACCAAAACCAGGAAAGGACACACACAAAAAAGAAAACTACAGACCAATATCCCTTATGAATATAAATGCAAAAATTCTCAACAAAATAGTAGCAAGTCAAATTCAGGTGCTTATCAATAAAATAATCCATCACGATCAAGTGGGCTTCATCCCAGAGATGCAGGGATGGCTCAACATACTCAAATCTATAAATATAATTCAACAGGTAAATAGAAGCAAAAATAGAGGCCATATGATCCTCTCAATAGATGCAAAAGAAACATTCGACAACATTCAGCACCTTTTTATGATAAGAACACTTAACAATACAGGCATAGATGGGACTTATCTAAAAATGATAAATGCCACATATGACAAACCCACAGCCAACATCATACTGAATGGGGAAAAATTGAAAGCATTCCCACTTAGAACTGGAACCAGGCAAGTTTGCCCCCTATCACCACTTCTGTTCAATATAGTACTGGAAGTCCTAGCCAGAGCAATCAGACAAGAAAAGGAAATCAAGAGAATCCAAATAGGGCCCAAGAGGTCAAACTATCGCTCTTTGCTGACCATATGATCTTATATCTAGAAAACCCCTAAGATGCTGCAATGAAACTACTGGAATTGATAAACAAATTCAGCAAGTCTCAGGTGACAAAAATCAATGTACAGAAATCAGTAGCATTCCTATACATTTATTTAGCTCTGAAGGAAAAACAGGCAGCAAAGCATCATCATGAACAACAATCATGGTAATTTAGAGTCATACGAAGGCCAGAGGTTGAAAGTAGTCTTCTTTTCTCACATTTTCAATGTGAGATGTAGAGAAGGGATTGCTTTCTATACAAAGGAAAAGATTGTTTCTTCATTTTGTAAAGAAAATCTCTGACATCATTTCAATCCAACCATTCAAGATTCCCTTCCCTGCCATGCCCCTTTCCTAACCTGTTCCCTGCATTTCAGGTTGGAATGTGAGAAAGGAAAGATACTTTCTACCTTTAGTCTTTGTATGACTCTAAAATACCACCATCTTTTCCCATGATGAATCTTTGTTGCCTGCTCTTCCCTCAGAACTGAAAACTGGAAACAAGGCAGAGATATTTGCCAACACTTCTGAGTAAAATTTTTATTAAATGCTGTTTGCCTACAATTCTGTCTACCACAAAACTTTATTAACCACAATTTATGTATTTTGGTAGTAGAGAGATGATTGATATCCTTAATGATTCCTCTCAATTACTGATATCCATATGGACATTCTGAATCATTTAGGAAAATGTTTAAATGGATATTTGCTGTGGTTTGAGCAACAGCTGTATTGTCAATTACTATATATTATAGTCTATTACTTTAAGAAATTACTATAAAAGAATGACATATATAATTATTAAGTTTAACCAACCGGAACTCCCTTTTTCCTCATTTTGATAAAAATAATAAATTAAAAAAAAAACAGCTTCGGCAACATAGTGAAACCCCGTTTCTAAAAACAATGTAAAAATTAGCTGGACATGCGGTGAACTCTTATTGTCCCAACTACTTGGGAGGCTCAGAGGAGAGGATTGCTTGAGCCTAGGAGTTTGAAGTTGCAGTGAGCTATGACTGTGCCACTACACTCCAACCTGAGGAATCCTTGTCTGTTAAAACAAAACAAAACAAACAAACCAAGAAAAAAAAAACATCAATTTTACAAAATCAGTAAATTATTGTGAGTCAGTATAAAACAACAGGGACAAAGAGCAGACAAACAGCTGTATCTTTCAATAGCCAATAGCCAAAGAATAGCACTGAATGCATGACTTCAGATCTTTCTATTTTTCAAATAGATCTTTTCTATTTTCAAATATTTATTATTGACAGAAATAACTGGTGCAGCGTAATTGTACTTTCTAGGAGTTGAATATGGATAAATGAAATGAGACTGAGTTACAGACTGTTTTTAATTTAGAAAACTGAAAAGTGTTGATATTCTCTAAAGTCTTATATACAGTCAGCCTTCTGTATCTGTGGGTTCTGCATGAATGGATGTACCCAACGGCAGATCAAAAATATTTGGAATTAAAAAATAATAAAATATAATCATACAATAATAAAATATAATGCAAATTTGAAAATAAAGTATATCAACTATTTACATAATATTTACATAAGAGTAGGTATTATAATTAATCTAGAGATGATGTAAACTATACAGGAGGATATGCCAAGATTATATGCAAATACTATGCTATTTTATATCAAGGACTTGAGCATCCTGAATTTTGGTATCCAAGGGATTCCTAGAACCAGCACCCCCATGGATACCAAGAGATGACTATATACTATTTTCAATGATTTACATTTTCATAATGCCACAGAGTAAAATAAGTCATGATTGTAAAGTACTTGCAAAGGTCATAAATCATGTCTCTGATGCTTTTGTCCAAGATAAGATTTTTCTACCTCTGGTTATTCAGGTATATAAATACTATTTGGTTCATTTCCAAAGATGAAAAAGGAAAGTAAGCATATAATTTTAGTAATAGTTTATAGAATTTGTTTAAAAGGAGGAAACACACTCCAGAACTAAAAACTAATTATCCATAATATATTATTAAGCAACACAGTGTAATGAGATAGTTAATTTGCTAGCTTAAGGCCCCATAACCATTTTTATCCTATGTTGTTTGCATGCATAGACTTAAAAAAGTTAGAATTGGGTTACAGCAGATGTGTGTTATATTGTACTGGACATACAAAGTTACAAATGTGGTATATCCATCTGTGAGGTCCCTCTATATGGTAGGAGGGTGAAGCTACTGTAATTTTAACAAATTGGAGCGTTCTACTTTCTGAAACTGTTTTTAATCATTTAAAGCTACCAAATGTGCATATAGGGCACAGGATATATGCCTCTCCTCCTCAAACACACATAGAGTTTTTATTAATCTGTAAGAAAAAAATCTTTGGAAAAAAATGTTGTACCAGTATGTTTTAACAAATGAAAATGGTCTTTCTCAGTTCATCTCTCATCCACTAATTATTAATACATCCTTTACGTAAATTACTTTGTCACTGTAAAAGTATAAACCTTGTAATTAATAAATACATGATGGTACATTGTTATTAATACACAAGTACAAATACTATATAATAACATTTCATACTGAAATAATGTGACTGATAAAAAAGGCCCAATAACTTCAATTGGATTTACTTATTTTAGAAACATCTGTGCACTTAGTTATGCAACTCATTAGTCTTTGAAAAATATTACACATATTTCAAACAAACATGACAGCATACATAGGAGGACAGTTTCTTCAAACACTTGATTTTCTGCTTTTACAGATAGTGAATTTGATTGAGAAATTGATATGGTTTCTATAAAATCACTAGAAGTGTCTTTGCAATGACTACTCTTTATGATTCTAAAATGATAGAACGTGCTCTTTAAGAATTGAAATGTGGTTAAAACATGGGCTTATGAAGCCAAATGTTAGGAGTCAATTATTCCTTTCTAGTTATCTCATTGACTAGCCTTGACAATGTGTTTTAACCCCCAAGGGAATCTGAGGATATAGTATGCTAATTCTAACCTCTTTCTAATCATGGTGGAAGAAATAAGCACTTATATGTAACAGGTTGTAAAAATTAGCAAATTTTATAACTAATCATCTCTAATATACATATGTGTAAATGGAAGGTAAATAAGAAATGAGAGTGTAGTTAACACTTACTAATTGGATTCATTAATGGTTTTATTAGATGTCAAACAAATGAGAAAGCTTGCATTGATCATTATGGAATTATAACTGCTAAAAAATTAATCAGTCAAAATTGCAGCTATAATTAATGATGATTTTAAATGTCATCTCTATCATTGCCACTACTACCCTTCTATAAAAGTGGTATTTTAGATTAACGTGTTTCAGATTCCTGACTATGACTTACTTCTTTTAAAAGTATGTTAAAACTAAATATGAGGCCAGGCGCGGTGGCTCACGCCTGTAATCCTAGCACTCTGGGAGGCCGAGGCAGGCGGATCGCTCAAGGTCAGGAGTTCGAAAACAGCCTGAGCAAGAGCGAGACCCTGTCTCTACTATAAATAGAAAGAAAGACATTAATTGGCCAACTAAAGATATGTATAGAAAAAATGAGCTGGGCATGGTGGCACATGCCTGTAGTCCCAGCTACTTGGGAGGCTGAGGCAGAAGGATTGCTTGAGCCCAGGAGTTTGAGGTTACAGTGAGCTAAGCTGACGCCACGGCACTCACTCTAGCCCGGGCAACAGAGTGAGACTCTGTCTCAAAAAAAAAAAAAAAAAGAAAATGAAAAGAAAGAAAAAAATTCTTTTCAGCAAGTTCTTTTTTATATGTGTTGATGAACAAGTTCACAATAGCTTTGCTAATTTAATACCACTTTAAAATGTCATGATATGCTTTTAGCAGATGATTCTTTACTGATACAAACAAATGAGGATTCATGGGATTTTGTTGCTCTTTTTGGAAGAGGAAAAAAATCTCCATGAAACTAGAAACATCACCTCTCAATATTAAGGATTAAAAACCATTCTTGAATGGTGATAGTTGCATAATAATGTACATGTACTTAATGCTACTGAATTGCACATACAAAAATGATTAAAATGGCAGATTTTATGTTTTTTTACCGCAACAAAAAAATAAAAACATTCTTGAATGTGTATAGCAAGGTTCATTTTTAAAATCTGTCATAATGAAATTTAGAATTTGTTCCTTTTAAAAGGCAAAGTCAGATATAATTCTTGTGTCCTACTAAAGATAGATCAAATAAGGCATGAGGTAGAAAAGGAAGGCAAAAGTAGGCTTGAGTAGAATAACTGGAAACAAATAGCCATGAAGTCAATGTCCCACAAAGTATTTTCAGTTGCATTACATGGAATATGTCATATTTATGATATAATAATCTGTTTCTCCTTATGGAACAAGTATGAGCCTCAAATGATTGGTTTTTTGGATTCTGGACTTAGGATAATGCAGTCTCTGAAGACAAGCTAAGAAGAAGAAAAAGTGTCATGTAAAGGGCCAAAAGAACTCTCAGATCAGACATAAAGACATGTTATCATAAAGTTGAATATATTTTTATGTATGTGTATATATGCATCAATAAATCCAAGAAAACAAAAAATAAATAAAATGAAGCCATTTAATATCAAAACCTTGAAGGGAAGATAAATATACCTCTAGTATGTAATCAGTCATATTTTCATCTAGCTGTGTACATAGCAGATTTCTTATCTTCATTCAGGTTTTTTTAAATTTCCATCCCAAGAAGTGTGACCAATTATCTTCATTCTTTGAATATCGTCTTTGCATTCAAGTGCCTACACTGGAAAGCAACTAGTGTGGTAATTAACACATTGATTGCCACACTAGAAAAAAGATTTTTTTTCCTGGGGCCACGGTGTTTTATTGAAACAAAATGATCCCTTCTAATTTGTTATTTTTTATTGTATTCTGTGTGTGAGTTATATGCAATGCAGTCCACATTTTTAGAATTAAATTGTCAATATTAATTGTAACAATAAGAACATCAACAAGATTTTCACAAACCAATTGTAGTGTTTTGCTTCATGAAGATCGAGGCTCAAAATTAGCCTGAGTTAAATACAACTCACATGGCAGTCAATGTGTTAAGGATCACATATCCAGAATAATGACATCATAGAAGTAAATTTGTTTTTTGTTTGTTTGTTTGAGACAGAGACTTGTTCTGTCGCCCTGGCTAGAGTGCAGTGGCGTCATCATAGCACACTGCACCCTCCAACTCCTGGGTGCCTTGACCTCCCAGAGTGCTAGGATTACAGGCATGAGCCACCACACCAGCCTGAATTTGGTTTTGTTGTTTTTTTTTTTAATTGAAGCAATTTTTAAGTGATGCACCTGGACACAATGTTCTATTTTTAACTATAATTCAGCCCAAATAGACATAACCTACATTTGTAAAGCATATACCATCTAATATAAAACTGTTCTTATATATACATATATATATATATATTTTTTTTTTTTTTTTTTGCTTTGCTTTTATTTTCCAAAACATCAGGAGCTGCGCCACTCCAGTAACTTTTTATTTTTTTTCCCTTTACATTCTGGTCACCATTATTTGCAGGGTTCCTATACATGAAGGCAAGCAATCTGAAAATTGGGAACTACAAGACCTATCTTTTTCTATCAAATTGGATTAATAAAACAAATCAGGGAGTGTATATTTACTTAAATTACTATAGCTGCACTGTCCAATGTGAGAGCCACCAGTAACATGTGGCTAAAAACTAAAAATTCAGTTCCTTAGTTGCACTAGCTAAATTTCAAGGGTTTAATAGTACCATGAGGCTAGTGGCCACTGTATCAGACAGTACCAATACAGAACATTTTCATCATCCCAGAAAGTTCTACTGGACAGAGCTTCATTAGAAGATTGCTTTAGATAGTAAGCTTCAAATTCACTTAAAATGTGGTGCTTTGGATTACTTCATAATGTCACCTCAAAGTATTTAATGTCAACTCTTGTTTGGTTGTTTTAGGTATTTACTATGGAAAGCAAGGTATAACTCCACCAGCAGCTAATTTTCTTAGAAAATTTCTACTATTGAGAGCAGCAGGCCCATTAAAATGCTTTGCATGTAGTAGGCACTCACTAAATACTGCTGATATCATTCATTTGGGTAATAATAGCAGACTTTTAAGAAGGCAATGAATAGCAAGGTTAACTGAAAGAAACAACACTATCCACCAAGAAAACTAATAACCAGCCATTCATTTAGTCAACAGAATGTATGGGGACCCACACCTCTGTGGGCCTCTCCATATCTCCACTGAGGTCTGTGCCCTGGGAGGCCGACTGCAAGCCCTGCACCAGTGGTACTGTCCTCCCTGGGGCTCTCTATTGGCTCCACTTGCAGGCACTGGCAGGAGCTCTAAGGGTGGGAAGAGAGTGAGTGATGTCTGGGCAAGGTGGGCTGGCCCTGGCCCTGGCTGAAAGTCATCACTCCTTCTCAGGGCTCCCCTCTAGGGCTGGGTAACTATTTCTACCCTTTGCTACTTCAGACTTTGCGCGATGAATGTGCCCATCGTTTGCTGGCCTCAAAATATGTCATTATCTCTTTTCGGTTTCCCTAAGTCCTAGCAACACATTTGTAAATACTCCTTTTTAGCAAACATGCCTTAAATACCAAGCTTGAATGTGCCATGTGTTTCCTATCAGAACCCTGACCAATATAATCATGTTATTCTTGTCATACACAGTTCTAGGCCCTTAGAGACCTCCAGCTAATACTAAGAAATACCATTTTTAGAAATGTAGCCTTTTATTTTGCTTTTTAAAATTTAATTGTTTGTCAAAAAAAAATGCCCATCTATGTTATTTTTCAAATTACACTAATAGAGTAGAAATGGGCCCCCCATTTCTATACACATTATATTCATCATATTTAATTTAAGATAGTCATTGGCTATTTTGCTTTTGTACTTCACTTAGTGTTTATACGACAATAATAAATTAGCTTAATAGTAGTGATCACCTTTGAGGACACTATGATCAAGTCTAATAATAAACATCAAGATTGAGAACATCACTGAGGTATTTTGGACCAAAAGCCCATTTTTATCCTAATCATGTATGCATTTGAAGCAGAAACATTTCATCCCTAAAGAATTCTGTCTGTGCCTCAGATTCCTCTTTATCATGTTAGTAAACAAAAGATATGGATTCAATTCAATATACATTTACTATATGGAAGACATTATAATAGGGACAAAACTGAACCAAATATATTTCTTGTCTTTAAGGATCTTATATTCTTGTGAAGGAGGCCCACACATACACAAATTACTGTTAACAAAATGCTCTATGAGAATGTTACCAAATATACATACAATTTTAAGTTATTGTTTTTCTTTCCTGATATTTCCTTTCTCAGTCCTTTTCCCTCTAACATTAAATGTAAATTTATTATACATTATAGTCTAAATGAAATGCCACTTAGTGAAAGTTACAATATAATAAGAAAAAGAGAAATCAAATTAGTAAACTCTAATGTCTCCATTTTTTAGACATCCTAAGAATGAGATTTTACAGGCTGCCTATGAGTGAGTACACAACCAACACAGAATTTCATATATTATATCTGCTTCAATTTGCCTGCCTATTCTTAAAAATGCAGGTGAACTATGCCCAAAAGCTTCAAAATATGTTGAGAAAGTTAGATGAAAGGTACTAAAACCAGAAACTGTTATTTTAAGAAGTCAACTTGTATCAAAAAGAAAATTCCTTGTATTTCTAAGGATAATAATTCCTCATCTGCTTATCTGAACCCGCACTTTCCTCTTGGACTTTAAATCTTTCTGATTGAATATGTACTTTTTTTAACTTAGACAAATAATTCATATGACTTCTAAAGTATCCAGCATATCCATCTTTCACTGTTGAAAATTAAATAAGTAAAAGATATCTAAATTCAAGGCTACTGTTGTATTTTGGAAGAGTTTTGGAACAATTCATTTACACACAAATATTATTAACAGCAAAATGTTTTGAATCAACGTGTTGTTTAAAATGATTCCCTCTATCTCAAAAGAGAGAATCTTCTGGCCCAAGCAGTCAATTGCTCTATAAAAAAAGCACCCTAAAATGTCTACAAAGGCATGACTCTCCCCACTCTTTAACCACACCACCTCACTGAAAACTCCCTTGACTATGACCAGGGGTGGGGAAACTGTAGCCTTCTAGGTCCTTAAGTGCAGCCCTTTGACTGAATCCAAATTTTATAGAACAAATCCTTTTATTTTTATTAATACATTTTTATTTGTCTTTTATATTTTTATTTTTTAAATGAATGTATTTAAAATATCAAAGAATAAAATAAGTTTCAACAAAATAATTATCCCAGATTGACTGGCACAATTAGAACTTTAGGAAGCCATAGGGCTAAATTAACAGCTGCTACACTCATGATTTGGTTCTAACTTCCCCCTGCCTGACTGGTGCCTCTACCACACGAGGCTGGTTGGCAAGAGTTTATAGGAGTCTAAAACACCAGTCTGTTATCAGCTTCTGACATTGGTGCACTACGTTTTTGTTTGAAGTGGAATTTGTGAATAGTTACACTGCTCAACAGTATTTTTTAATTCTGTCTGCTTAACAGCCCATCATGTCAAAGAAGACCAAGAAAACACTCAAAGAAGAAAATAGATTTTTTAATAAGGATTGGGAATTGCAATATTATCTTGTTTCTAGCAAAGATAAAATGATTTGCTTGCTTTGTGATACTGCAATATCAACATTAAAGAAATTCAATGCTCATCAGCATTGTAACACTCATAAGGACCACAAATATTTTAAATTAGAGGGAGAGGCGCGAAAGGTTGCATTGCAGAAATTAAAAGATGAAAAGCAAAGACAATTCTTTCAAGCAGCAATAGGACCTGGAAATAATGCCACTGAAGCAACTTACAAAGTAGCTTATAAACTCAGGGGAAAAAGGGAAGCCATTCAGTGATGTAGAAATTGTGAAAGAATGCATTGTTGAAGTTGTAGGATGCTTAGACCCTGATAATGTTTCAAAGTACAAACAACTGTCATTTTCAAGAAGAACTATAACTGATCGGCAACGTGAATTAGCCTTCAACTTTACAGAACAACTTCATGCAATACTTCAAAAGGAAAATATATATTATTCAATCTCTTTAGATGAATCAACTGATACTACTGACTCCGCACAGGTTGCATACTTCATTTGGGTCATGGCAGAAGACTGTCTTTTCTACAAAGAGTTACTCGCTTTGCGCACTATTACAAACAGAACACGGGGAATAGATTATCTTCAACAACTTTCAATATAAACATCATGAAGTTGGACTGAATTTGGTAAATTAAGTGAGTGTACATACAAACAGTGCACCTTCCATGACAGGAAAACATGAAGGGTTTATTGCACAGATAAAAGAAGTATTAACAGATCCAGATGCTCTCGCTTCTTTTCGTCATATCTTACATCAGCAAAATCTCTGTGCTAAAGCGACTATTGTAAGTGACACTTTGCAATAAGTTATAAGTGTTGTTAACTATATTCATGCAAATGCAATACAGCATCTTCAGTTTTGTAACATGCCAAAGTTGAAAGATGAGGTATCATTCTAAAAGGCATTGGCTATCACAGGGAGAGGTGTTAGCCAAAATTTTATCTCTAGGAGAACACACAGTAAAATTTTATGAAGAAAAGAATGAGCAACGTGAATTATTGAAAGAAGATTTCTATAAGAATGCAGCATTTCTGTGTGGTACCATGTCAAATCAAAACGTCTTGAATATCTCTTTGCAAGGTCTATATATGATATGTGGCAAAAAATCCAAGCCATCATTTTTCAGAACACTTCTTCTTCAACAGGAAATTGTGGATAAACATTTTCCCCAGTTAGCAAAGGTCACTGATGAACAGGATGATATATGCAAATCATTTAAAGAATACGCAGCCGTTACAGACTTATTAATTGGAGAATACAATAAAATGTTTACTGACTTTGAACATCATGATATCACACACAAATTAACATTTCAGCCTCACATAGTTGATATCACCAAGGCACCTACAGAACTATAGATGGTGTTGATTGATCTCTCTGTAGATGACATTTTAAAGTCATTATTTGATGCTAAGAAAGATCCAACTGAAATATGGAAAAATGCAGAATACCCGCACCTTCAGCAACATGCCCATAAAATGCTTTCTTGCTTTTCAACCATTTATTGCTGCGAATCTACCTTCTCCTACCTAACCCAAATCAAGCCACCCTTAAGGTCACAAATAACTGATACCCATCTGGAGGATCAACTGAAACTGCGGACCTCCATGTTGCAACCAAAGATTCAAACACTTTCCAACAAAAAGCAGACACAACAAAGTCATTAAAAGGTTAGTAACTTTAAAATGAATAGTTTTCATTTTTTGAAATTAGGCATATAGTAGTTAGATTTTTATAAAATAATATACATTTTTAAGTATACCTAACTGAAGATTCTTGAATGTGGCCTTATTTGATTACAGCTAAATTAATGCAGACTTCCAACATAAAATGGTTCCCTACAAATCCATGACACTTGTCAAATAATAATGGTCCACACAACTTGGTTTTCTTACAGATAACACAATTCTAAATTGTCCATAGTCCTTTCCTTCCATGTATCCCACGGCTTCCAGAGTTCACCAGTTATGGTCACACACACGTACAGAAGGGAAAGGCTTGAGCCAAGCAGGGCAGAGGATCCTTGAAACAGTGAGAAATAAATAAAAACAAACACAAACACAAACAAAGCTAGCTACAGTTGCATCTTGCTTTTACTCAATCACGTTATCCTAAGAAATTGAGTGTAAATCAAATATAATAAAATAAACTCATTTGTTCCAATGGACTGAAGAAATTTCACAAACCATTTCTCTTAATATCTAATTAATCTTTAATATGCCATGATTCCTGATGGCCTAATTTCATTTTTTTTCCCTTTTTCTTTTTAAGTATTATAGGCCCATAATAGTTGTGTATCTTTATAGGCTATATTGATGTTTTGATACAGGCATACAATGTGAATTAATCAAATCAGGGGTATCCATCGCCTCAGGCATTTATCATTTCTTTGGGTTAGGAACATTCCAATTCCACTCTTTTACTTATTTTAAAGTATACCTTAACTTATTATTGATTACGGTCACTTTGTTGTGCTACCAAATATTATTCATTCTATCTATTTAACTATATTTTTGTACCCCTTAACCATCTCCACTTTATCTCCACCCCCCCGGCCACCCACCACCCCTCCCAGCTCCTGGTAGCCATCATTCTACTCTCTGTCTCCATGAGATCAGTTGTTTTAATATTTAACTCCCACATATGAGTGAGAACATGTGAGATTTGTCTTTCTGTGCTTGGCTTATTTCACTTAACATAATGTTCTCCAGTTCCATCCATGTTGTTGCAATTGGCAGGATTTCATTCTTTTTGTGGCTATATAATACTCCAGTATGTATATACACACCACAATTTCTTTATCCATTCATCCATCGATGGACACTTAGGTTGATTGCAAATCTTGGCAACTGTGAATAGTGCTACAGTAAACATGGGACTACATACATCTTTTTGATATACTGATTTCCCCTCCTTTGGATATATACCCAGCAGTGAGATTGCTGAGTCATACGGTGGTTCTATTTTCAGTTTTTTGAGGAACTTCTATACTGTTCTCCATAGTGGTTATACTAATTTACATTTCCACCAACAGTATGTGAGGATTTCCCTTTCTCCACATCCTCGCTAGCATTTGGATGATGGCTTAACTTTAAATTGTGCTTTCTGTCAAAGAGTTAGTGATCTGTAATAATCTTTAAAATATGTAAATAAACTAAGGAGGCATTTTCACCATCGAATCTTTTTGTAAATTGTGGAAAAATCATTTTCTCATATCTGCTTAATATGTCCCCATTTCTCCTGTATTTGAGTTCCCTAATACATGGCACATAGCCAGTTGTGACATTTTCAGCCAGTGGACTTAATGAGTGTATGATCTAAACAGCATGAGGGAAAAGCTGTGCCCAAATAGTACAACAGGCTTGTTGATGCCACCTACTGTGCATTTTGTTTTTCCAAGATTATCCACATAATTGACTAAAACAGAGCTCCTAAATCCTAATTGTATGTTGAGTGCTGCCCACCTGCCAACTGTGTTCAGATATCTCAGGAAAAAAACAGAGACTGGTGTGAGGTGCTTGGCATTAGGGAGAAAGTAGTTCCCATCAGAGTGGTGAACGAGAGGTTTGGTGTCAACAGATAGAGGTGGTGTTTAATCAGAACCTTGCTGGGTTTCATTGTTGTTGTTGTTGACCAAACAGGTTACAGCAGGTAGTCATGGCAGGATAGAGAAAGTTTAGCAAGTATGAAGTAGTCTGGCGTCTATCCTGCCAATGTGGGAAAGCTCCAGGCATGCTGAAAAAGTGAGAGGGTCAGGAATGTGGTAAAGGAGGAATCCAGAACAGAACAGGGCCATTCAAAGGCCAGGAGCATGGAGGATGAGCAGGGGCCAGCAATGGGCTCCGTAGCTAATCCTCAATGGGTCAGAAACATGAGAGCAAAGCAGAATCAGCTCTGGACACTGTTCTGGCAAATCAAGAGAAGCGGCCGTGCTAGTGGCAGGAAGTGCAGAAGCCTGGCCAGCCCTGACTCTTGGGTGACCTCGGACAGAGTGACCACTGCTGATTCCTGTTTAGACAACAGCTGGTGCCACTGGCCCCATTCACATCCCATCCAACCTCTATGATCAGTTTCCTGGAATGACTGCTAAGGCTCCTGTGTGGTCTCCCTCCTCCTTTCTTCCTCTGCAGGCCACGGCACTGACCAGTCATGTGGGGTTGGGCCCCGGCCCTCCCCTTGTCCCGCCCCCCTGCCACTCCCCCCTTGCTCTGCCTCTCCAGAGCTCTGTCTCTTCACTCTGGGGAGCCTTCGTCATCTGTAACATGAGTGGCTTAGACCAGATGATCCCAAAGTTCTTTCCAATTCTAACATTCTGTGATTCTTGGATGTTATAAATTCCCAGAATCATAAAATTTAGAGTTGAAAAGAACTTCAGAAGTCATCTATTCAACCTCCTCCTCCACCTAGGCTAACCTAGCCAGAACTAATAAGCTTTGAACGTTCTATGTAGTTGTTTTTGGCTGGCTGAATTATGGCAATAATCAAAGCTTAAAACCTTCAATATAAAGCATGAAAAATATATATATAAGATTTTTGGAACATCTAAGAAAAAGTCTGAAGGAACTGAGGCCCATAGAGCAGCATGTTCCATTGCTTAGAAGTTAGTATCTAAGTAGCAACTCTCAATTTTTGCCTTTACAGTATCAGGGGCATATTAAAAAATCACAAGGGATGTCAGAAAATCTTCCAAACAAAATTAATTTTCAATTTATTATTATGTTTATAAATATATAAGACAGGGCAATGGAGTGTCACAACACCATCAAATAAACGAAACCTCAAAAAGTAAATAAAGAGCATAAAGGGGAAACAGTTTTATATTTTTGAGAGATACTCAAGAAAAATCAAAAAGAATACCATCTGTTCTTAAAGGGTAAGTTCCAGTGACAAGCTACTTTTCAAAATTAATTTTGATCTCTGATAATAAATATTCTCTCTCTTCAAAAGAATTATTTTCTTCACAGAATCTATGCCAACTATCATACTGCAGATGTTGAAGAAATCACTGGATGTATTTAAGAAGCAAGTATTTAAAACAATAGTAGCTTTTCATTGTGTTTTATTATTTAATTACTTAAAAGTGGGTAAGTTCATAAATAAATAAGAGACATACCCTACATACAGTTTGGAAGACTCATCAGTGTTAAGATTGTCAATGCTCCCAAAACTGATGTATATATCTAATATCATTCCAATAAAAATCCTAGCTAATTTCTTTTTTATGGAAATTGACAAGCTCATGCTGAAATTTATAAGGAAATGAAAAAGACCTAGAATAGTTAAGACCATTTTGAAGAATACATACTTACTCTGTTGCTACAGGAAGTAAGACAGTAGTAGCATTGGTACAAGGATACATAGAGAACAACCAAGTATCCAGAAGAAGAACCACACAAATGTGATCACCTGATTTTCAACAAAGGCAACAGTGAAATTCAAAGGAGGAAAATATCTTTTCAATAAGTGGTATTGGATCAGTTAGATATCCATATGGGGAAAAAACAACAACAAATCTTGACCCTATCCACATCAAACACAAAAATTAATTAGAAATGGATTGCAGACCTAAATGTGAAAGATAAAATACAGCTTCTAGAAGAAAATGTTGATAAATGTCTTCCTGACCTTAAAGTAAATGAAGATTTCTTAAACAGACACAAAAAGCAATGACCATAAAAGATGAGTACCTGGACTTCATTAAAATTAAGAACATCTATTTATTAAAAGATAACAAAAAACAATGAAAGGGAAAATTGAAAATTAGAAGATATTCTCATACATATGTCTGATGAAGGATTGTATCTAAAATATATTTAAAAACCTACAAATCAATTAAAATGGCGACCCAATTTAAAAAGTGAGCAAAAAGTTGAGTTGTATACTATGTAAATTGTATCTCAATAAAATTGCAATTTCTAAAAAGTGAGCAAAAAACTTGAGACTTCTCAAAAGAGGATATCCAATTGGCCAATAAATATATGAAAAAGTGCCCAATATCATTAATCATCAGGAAAATGTAAGTTACCACCCACCAGACGGGGTAAAATTAAAAGACTGATAATAACCAAGCTTTAGTGAGGATATAGAGCAATTAGATTTCTCATGATTTGCTGGCAGGAGTAGAAAACTAGTGATAGTTACCAAAGCTGAACAAACACATATACTATGACCTACAAATTCCTCTCTTGGGATTAAGTATCTGTGTTGAACACATGATATGAATAAGATAATTATAGCAATTTTATTCATAAGAGCCCTAAATTGAAATAATCCAAATGCCCATTAATAATAGAACAGATAAATAAATTGTGATACAGTATATTCTGTGATGGAATACTACAAAGCATTAAAAAAAAGAACCAACAACTGCACACATAACAACATCAAAGAATCAAACCAAAATAATGACCAGCTAAAGAGTCCAGACACAAAAGGATACAAACTATATAATTTCATCTTTATAAAGAACAAGGATAAGCAAAACCAATCTACAAAGATAGAAGTCAGACTAGTTAGTCACCTTTGGCAGGTAAAAATGAGGGTGATTTCTGGATGCTGGACACCTTATACTGTCACCTGAGTGGCTGTTACATGAATATATCAACTTATGTATTTAAAAGCTGTGCATTATACTAACAATTTAAAATAATAATAATATATAATAACAATTTTAAATAAACAAATAAAATTATCCCACTGAGTTCCATGATGATACAAACTATGTCTTCATTACATATTTGCACCTTCCAGGGCCTAATACAATGCCTATTCAGTAGGTGTTTACTGAATTCAATTAAACTGGCCAGGTAGTTCCATCTATAGGATCTTAACTACATGATTTCAGTGTATGTCTGAGTTGGTAACAGAAGAACTGTAAGTGTGTGCATCCTGCATACTCCTTTTAAATTCCCAGTGCATTTATTCACATTTAAAATACGGGGGGGGGTTCTCAAAAAGGGAGGAAGGAGCATTTGCATACTGGAAAACAAATCTTAAAAAGACCCCATTTGCAGGGTTTAACAAAGTTCAAATCAAAGAAGCAAAGGAAGAAAAAACAAAGAAAGGTGCTGTTGCAGCGCCCTAGAAAGCAGATGTTCATTAGGGCTCAGACGCGCAGATTACTATCACAATGTACTTATCTCAACATGCTATCGTCAGACCACACAGTCAAATCAAATTTCGAAGGCTCAAAGGATGTGCACTGAAGAACATCCTGTACTGCTGAAACATGAATTTGAATTTTGTGTCAGAAACAGAGGATAGAAAAGAACACCAGATATCACCCACTGTCATTTTAAATCCTATCTGTATGTTAAAAAAAAAAAAACCTATTCTTTTAAAAAAAAAGGTAACCAAAATCAGGATTTAAGATTTCTGCTGTTAAAATTAAAATCTAAGAAACTATTACTAAGTAAGGAACATCTTTTTTTAGTCTTTTGCAAATTAAAAAAAAAACACAACTCTTTTGTGATTATATTTTAGACAAAGAATAACCTAGTGAAATATTCAAGAAATAGAAAAAATGGTTTTGTGACTTCAAATTTTAGTATAAGTTAAGAAAAAAAAGTAAATAGCTTATCATTTGACCACGTCATATTTAAATTCTAATCTCATTAGGAGTACACATTTATCATCAAGATATTTTCTATTATGCTAATTATGTACTCTTTTAAAGTATTACATCATGTCTGTGCTTCTATAACACATTACCAAATAAAATTTAAAATTTCCATATAAAATTGAACCAGGAATCAGAAGAGAAAATCTGACTCAAAACGGCAATTGTCATTAGCAAATTCTTAATCATAATCTATAGCATTAAGAGGTAGCAAAGATTTTTTTAGCCAAATTAAGTCAGACACACTTGGCCCCTGATTGGGGCGGATCAAGTGGGAGAGGCTTATGTGATAGTCACCCTGGTAGATTGCCAACTAGCACACGCACCTGTTCGCGGTCAGATGTAAGTCCAGAGTGGCTCAAGTCTAAGAGTGCAAGAAGAAAAGTTGGGAGCAGGAGTGGGAGAGAAGAGAGAAAGGAAAGACATTTTAGGATTATCCAAACCCTTGCTAGGAAGGGCCATGCACTTTACCCGCACCTGCTCCCACTCTGGGCCTTGTCCAGCTCTTGAGCCAAAACCCAGAAACAAAATATCTAGGGGTCTCTAGTTTGAGTCATCCTCTTAAGCATGCATTGGTTCCATCTTTGTCTTCCTTTCAGGGTAGGACTCTTAACCTGTGCTCCACCGGCTGATTCTAGGTAAAAATGTGAGGTTAATGGAAGTATTTGCCATCATTAGGTTCTCAAGGAGGTCTGGGGTTCCCCTAAGAGTTATAAACCATCAACAGACCAGGACAAGTTAAAAATAAGAGAAGTGATAGAATTGGACAGTTTTTACTTTGTCTTTACATTTCCTTCTTGTTACCAAACTCAAGAGATGTTTAGGGCTAGAGAAGAGCAAGGAAAAGCTGGGAGGCTGTAATAATCTAGCCAGTGGTGAGCTCAGGGTGAAAAGCACAACTAGCAACCCTCGTGCTGCTTAAAAAAATAATAATAATTTTTTATTTTTTTATTGAAGGGGGAAAGGGAACAAGAGATTACCTCTGAGGCCTCTGAGCACAAGAAGAAAAAACAGATGAATGGGGAGCTAGTTTAGTAGTGAGGACAGCTCCCAGGGCCTGACATCAGTAGGACGCTCCAGCGCCAATAGTCTCCGGGCTCATCTGACCACAAGCCCCACCACCTATCTTCTTGAAACTCCTTCCCTAGTCCTAAAATGTCTAAGCCCTGTTGAAGCACTCCCCTGTAGAAGGCAGAGATAGGTTCCTGGAATTCCAACTCTGAATACACACCTCCCTCTCCAAGAAGCATTGTCTGGTATGATGATTTGGTTCTTTGGTAGGATTAGTAGAGAACTGTATGTGAATTATAAAGTGAATTACTTCTACAGGCTCTTATCGGTTGGCTGGGGACCCTATCATTAAGTATAAAAATTTATATATGACATGAGTTTCAAGGTCTAAATATCCAACTGACAAGCTAACTATTTGGAATAAAATTTGCTGGAAACACAACTCACTTATAAATTGCAGTACATCAATTACTGAATAAATCATATAGAGCACAAGAAAAATATCATCTAGTAGCCAGTTCTCTGGTAGCCAATTCTTTCTGTGTTGTTTATTTTTTTAAAATACAAGTATGCAAGTGATCATGTGGAATGAAACCTAAGAAGAGGCTGGGATTTGGCACCATTTTTTTCTAGACTTTCATTTTAAAAACAATGAAATTAATCAGAGCTGTGCTTTGTAGGAGGCAGAGAGGGTCATGGGAGTACTTCAGTTAATGACTTGAAAATAAATTTTTCTTTTTATAAATGTCTGCAGTTGTCAAAAGCCTGTTTGGTGATGAATCCAAATTGTTGTTGAGAAGACAAAGGTAAAGCTGATGGTATTACAAATTTCTAATAAAAGGTACTTTTCCTTATAACCAAATATTTTATTTGGGACTTTATTATATAAACTGTGAAAATATATCATTGTAATTCTGCGGGTACAGGAGGATTCAGAGGGTCTCCAGTACAAATACACTCCCAATTGCAACTCAAAATCACCATGCTTAAAAAGTATTTAGCAGGGGAAATAGTATAGTGTTATTTGAGGATACTATAAGTATAAGCTCATAATATGAAATTCATTTTTGGCAACTTTGATCCCCCCGCACCCCCCAAGAAACTCAAGTTAAGAGCATGGTATTCCATGACTTACCTGTCCATCTCTGCCATTCTAAGTATTCAGTTTTTCAATGTGTAAAAAACACAGCTGGTAGTGTTTGCAATGGGCCCACAATTACAGAGCTGGGAAGATGAATGTGTTTTTTCTTCAACACCGATGAAAATTATTATGACATCTATGAAATGATCATGTTCTGTTGCACAGAAACTTTCCCTGAAATCACTGTTTATCTGGGACCCAGCAGCCCAACTGCATAGCACATGTTTTTCAATGGGCAGCCAGAGGGACAGACTCTGGGGTCCACACTGAGGCCAAGCAGAGGATAATACGACTCCTGCAGCACTTGGTTCCATGTGCAGAGGTGAGTAACAGCTTATTTTAAAAGAATTAAATTAGATAATGACCAGATTAAGAGATATCTATGAAAGATCAGGAATAGTTTTTAAAATTCTATTTTCTGAAGAAACGCCAGCTCACATTAGACACATTATCAATGTATAGATTGCAGGCAAGCAGTGATCTAATTAGCAGCATTACAAAACCTCAAGCTTATTTTTTCCCCTTTGCCATAAGCAAGGCTAATGAGTTAGGAGAAATAAACATCATTTCAAGTGGTTCAAAACAATAAAAGTAACATGTTTCTATATAACCATTATGTCATGATTTAAGGATTACATTACCAGGCTGTCACACCTCTAATAGATGGCTTAACAGTACATTTGTAAGCAGAAAACTAAAAAAATAATAATATGAAATACATTAATTGAACATGAAATTTTGAGGGGAAGGAGTACTTATATATTAAGTACCCAAAAAATCAATCTTTTAAAATTCTAAGTACTGGCCGGGCATGGTAGCTCATGCCTATAATCCTAGCACTCTGGAAGGCAGAGGCAGAGGCAGGTGGATCACTCAAGGTCAGGACTTAGAAAACAGCCTGAGCAAGAGTGAGACCCCATCTCTACTAAAAATAGAAAGAAATTAGCTGGACAACTAAAATTATACATAGAAAAAATTAGCGTGGCATGGTGGCACATGCCTGTGGTCCCAGCTACTCAGGAGGCTGAGGCAGGAAGATTGATCAAGCCCAGGAGTTTGAGGTTGCTGTGAGCTAGGCTGATGCCACAGCCTGGGAAACAGATTGAAACTCGTTATCAAAAAAAAAAAAAAAAAAAAAATCTAAGTACTCAAGAGTATTATAAAGCAGAACAAATACAAAATGATGCGATTATCAATTCAAACAATTTTCATTCATTTATTTAAAGCCCAATTTCTTTCTAAAATTCCCAGGTTTATTGTAGCTTTTATTAGCACTTTACTTCTTCTCACAAAACACAAAGCAATTTTTAATCCCACGTATATCTTAGTGCCTTCTCTGTCACTCTGATGCTTGGCTGGTACGCTGCCTTCGTGGGTGTACTATTTGTAAATATTCTTGGCTTATTTCTTACGTTGCATCTATTCTGTCTTCCCTGATAGCTTGTGAGGTGCTGGAGAACAGGGACCAGACATTTCACTCCCTAAATTTTCCCAATGTCAAGTGGAAAGAATGGTACACTGGGGTCACTCAGTAAATACAATTGTTTGGTAGTGTTTTTGCCCTTTCATGACCCTCAATAATTTTCCAACAAAATACCAGCTTAAAACTTTACTGAATTCCAGAATACAGACATTATTATAGCCAATGTAGGAAATCATCCACTGACATTGATTTTGCATGTTTGCAATGCCAGATTTATATGCAAGTTAACTGTTCATATTAGCATCCAAACTCTTCTAGAGGTTTACTTTTCAAATTCAGCATCCAGAAGACTATACCTATTCTCCGTCTTCTAAAATGACAAAAGCATCCTTTTAAGAATTAAATATAAAACAATATAGAGAGAATGACAATGCTCAGGTTTAGACATTTCTTCTCCTCTAGGATATGTAAATGTTGATTTTTGCTCTCTCCTTTTTATTTCTCATCATTTTTGACATGCTTATTTTCCAATGCTTGTTTGAAAAATTAAAATACTCATATAATTACGTTAAGGAGACTAGATGCATTAAGCAAAAGTAAGGAATTAGATTACGGGAGATATATGTTCAGTTTGTCATTGGCTTGGCTGTCGCTGTCCCCTCTACACTTTTCTATTCCCCTCGTATCTATCAGATTAAGAAATATTTATTTAGTTTCTATTATCAAATTTATGTGTGCGCTCAAATTAGTATGTGTGTTCCACACACAGTTCTAAGAAGACATTTTGCTGTGTATCATCTGACCTAACTCCCAGTGGTAGACTTCCATATTATCCAAGTGCTGCCTCTCCTGAGACACAGCCGTGTTCCACCAGGTTTTACTATTTATTCATTAAAATGAAACAGCAAAGAAACCAGAACATTTAATTCATCCCACATAAAATCCCCAAGCCCAGTGTTCAATGTTTGAATATTTGGTTTGGTTTTATACCAAATATTCTGGTGCTGCATTTAAATAACTGACATATCATTACCACATTTCTTTAAAATAATCTATTTTACATTGAATAAAACACTTTCACTTAAGAGCAACCTGATATATTCCTGCCTATTTCTTTAATATCCCAATAAACGGGATCAAAATGATATTCTCTCAATTTATAAGCTAGATGGCCAAGTATCACGTTTAGTGTTATGTAACAATCAGTAACTGAGAGATAACTGTAATTCTCAACACCTCAATCCTAGTTCATATTTTAGTTATTATTCATCAAATAAATAAATGTTTTTAGCAAGTCTGAAATACACTGAAAAAAGAGATTTTCTCTGGCATCCACATTCTTAAATATGCCATTCTTAAATAAAATTTGCACCAAAAGACACTTTTGATTCCATAAATTAAGCATTGACCAACTAATATATGATTCGTCTTAGGGATCTTACTCAACACATAAAATATTTGAAAGGTTTCATTATAGGAACAAAATAAATCAAAGCACAAATCAAACTATATTGGGAATTCATTAGAAAATTAAGCTAGATTATTGTATTTGTAGATTTTGGTCTACAAATTTTTCTGGTCTAAAAAAATTTTGCATGCACTTTTTCTAAATAATAATAGTTTATTAACAAGCATTTATTTAGCACCTACTGCTCTAGGAATCAAGCAAGAAATTAAGGAGATGTTGACATACTTTGAAGAGTGGCTTACAACAGGGCTGCGAGATCATACTTAGAGAAAATAAACTTTAGTTAATTGAGCATCCAATAACAAATAAACTAGATAAATTCTTCATCTCTAAAAAGAACGAATAATTTTTAAGTGTTCTTGTCATTTTTACTGAGTACTTATACTTCCATTCTAGATCTATCTTATATGATTTTTATTCGTTAAACAGACACAGAAAAAAATGATTTTCTTTTCTGGCAACTCCTTCAGGAAAAAGAAAAGGAAAAAAAGGTATTTTTGTCTTTGGCTAAGAGATCTGTAACTTAAAATTTGAGTACACATTAAGTAAGCTGGGGTAATTTTAAAGTTTTAATAAACCATTAAGCAAAATACAAAGAGCAACAAATCAGTAAAGTTTTTAACATTTTTTTCTTGAAACTATATTACATGGGAAGTAACCATATTTGAATTTAAATTCAGAGCCAAGACTGCCAAAGATGTAAAGTCTATCTAGCTATACTAATACTAAATGAATACTATCCTACTTTTCTTCACTTTCTTTTCCCGTTCCCTTCTAGTATCTTAAGAATGGCTCCCAACATAGAAAGAGATAACTTATAATAGTAGTATAGGAAATTCAAAAGAAATAGCTATTGGAAGAGAAGGGTGCTACAATGTTGCATTATAATGCATCTTCATTTTAACATTTACATGACTTTGAGTCTTCCAATACCATTTCCAGACAGTCACAATATCCCACTTCCCTAAGGAAATAAGGTTTATTCATCAGTGTAAAACATTGCATTACTAAATTGATATATTTAAGCAAATTTTATTCATCTCCTAAACATGGTTACTTCTTAAGACAAAAAGCACCCCACATCTTAATATTTATAATACCTTATCCTTCCAATCCACTTTATTATACTCAGTAGTTTTATGTATCAGGTCATGACTCCTAATTTCTGGTGAAACAGATTGTTTGATACTATTCATTTGGCTACAACTAAGTAAGAGTTAAGGTATGGAAAAGTTTAATTCAGAAAAACTGTTTTGTCCTAGTAGCCTTTATCAATGGAATCCCAAATTAATATCATTCATTATTTTTTAGATTTTGAAGATAGATGCAGATATGTTCTCTTTGCCATACACTTATACAAAAATGGCTTAAAAGAAAAAAATCATGTTTTGTTTCAGAAACAAACATTTCTTTAGTATAGCTGTTTCTTCAGCATAGAAAACAATACTGCTCTATATACAAAAACTTCAAAATCAAGCTTTTGTTATATTTTATAGAAATACATTTTTATTTTTTTTAATTTGGTGGTGGGTGGAGGAGTTGGAGAGATTGATTTCTCAGTTGTCTTTTGTTTTCTTTATAGAAATATATTTTTTAAACTACGTGAATAAAGATTACAAATTGCCTTTTGTTGATATAAAATAACTAATCATGTAAAGAAAATTTTGTACATCCTTTTCTTCAAAAGAAATAGAATACGTATTTCAATCCCCATAAACATTTCCATACCTCCACCGGCAGTAACATATGTTGAATCTTTGAAATAAGCAGACCATGATTCAAAGGTTGCCTGTACAATAAGTAAAATTAATACAGCCATTGGCTGAAAATGTGTACATACAAATCTTTAAGTTAAAATGTTAGATTACCAATTTTTTTCTGTGACGTGAAAAAGTGAATACTAAATTTAATATAGCACAGCATAAGTCATTTTAAAATTCAAAAAGCCCTTTAGAACTATATGCACTTATGTTGATGAAGCTGCATCAGGCTACATTTCAGAATTAATGTGTCAGGTGATAAAAAGAACCTGCTGTGATAAGACCATCCTGACTGAGAAACACAAAAAAAAATCCAACAGCGTGTAAAATCAGGTTACTTGAAATTTATGTTACTCTACACCAAGGTATTATGAAAATTACACAATCTTTTTTATTTCTACCCATGTCCTGCCCTTCCACAGTACCTGAAATTTACTTTATGTTTAATGCAGACTATTACTTTTTCTAATGGTTTTTTTTTTCTGTCAAAGCACAAAGCATACCAATATGGTCATTTGCTCTAATATAGCACCTTATATGCTATTTTTTTGGTTAATAAATGTAGAAGTAACCAATGTTTTTATGTGAAAAAAATTAGAAAATAAATTTGCCAAAATCGACTCTAACTGGATCATTAACACAAGAAGAATGGTTTGGCATATGTAGTTGTTTAAAGTACGGTAACAAAATGCATTTTGAAGTGCCATTTTAATTGGCGTCATTTATTCCTTCTGATGAAAAGAAATCATATCCATTTATTGCTACTTGATTCAAGAAAATCACATCTCTCTTGATCACAAGTTAAATATCACTTTTTAAATGACCATGCCACTCCTCAGTTTTTGATATAGCTTCCAAACAGAAGTTTCAAAACAACTCTGGCTAGCAAACACATCACTGTACTTAGTGATGTTTTCTATCCCATATTTCAGGAAGGTTAAAACACACACACACACACACACACACACACAGAGGCAGGGATCATGACAGAAGACAACAGATTCTAAGTGAGCTTATTAACTCTTTAGGTAGATTAGGCAACATGTTTTTAAACTACAAACCAAACAAACTCTCTTTCTCTCTCTCTCTCTCTCTCTCTCTCTCTCTGTATGATACTACTACCATGGTACCAACAGATAGATAAGGAAGGGAAAAAAAGGTTATGCACTCCAAACTCTGCTTACCTAAAATTTGCATCTAATGTGTCATTTTTAGAGGATGCCCCTTTTTGAGATAATCAAGATACATTTACGATAGGAAATTTATATTTAATTACCAAACTTTAATACCATGTTATATAGGTCAAGTGAATATGTGTACCTTTCTCTGAAACAAAGGGATTCAGAGTAACAGGATTTCAGATTTCATAGTAGAAACAGCAAAATATGTTTTGAGAATGTCATTTACCGCAACACAAATCAATATTAAATGCTTTATGCAGGAAGCACACTATCAGAAAATGGGCCCTAAAGCTTTCTGGGATCCAACCCTAATTACTAGAGCAGGCTCTTGCTGTTTGTCTCTCTTTTCAATTATTTACAGGGCAAAAAAAGCCAAATGGCATTGCATTAGCTATATTAAATGTTATGTACTTGGTTTCAAACTTACTAATGGTACATAAAAATTACTAAGGTAAATGTGCCTTTAGAAACATGGCTTTTTTCCTTCTTCACCTGAGTGTACGTATTTATTATTCATATTGCTAAGTGTTGAAGAGGCTGTCCTTTAGGCACCCAATGCTGCATAATTTAAACAAGTGCATTAAATATATAAGACATCTAAAAGGCAGCGCATTGATTACGCCACAAAATTTCTTTGAACAGCTACAATATAGATCACAGAGAAAATTAGCATCCCCCTCAAGTTTCTGAAAACAAATACTTCAGAACCACACAGAAATAATAGGTATCCTTGCTGCTACCATTTTCCTGCTCTCTGGTGACCCAAAGTAAAATGGTAATTGGGTGGAGTGAAAAGGAGGCCCTTACATGCTAGGAAATTTCTGGTCTCAATGCCGACAAGTGTCCTTTTTACGTAAACAAATAGAGGGATGCATTGTAGGTCCATGACAACATGGACCACACACATTCTAAGAAAGAAAAGCTTATCAAGGTTGAATCAGAGATTCTTTGTACCAGGCCAGAAATGCGTGTCTGCCAGTAACTATGGCATGATTACAACCTCCCAAAGAAAGTTCAGACACTGCATCCATACCTGATTCTTTTGTGATCTAGAAGGACACCCAGAGTAGTGACAGATGTTAGTGACGGATGTTACGGGCTGAAGAAGGCTGGTGTATCCCATTGCTACCCTCCCACATGTGGCAGAAGCTTCCAAAGCTGTGAAATCTCCAGTCTTCATGGACCCAAATAATTTTTTTAATGAGTTCAGGAGGCATCAAATTCTTATCTTAAAATAAGATAGGCCCACTAACAAAGTACCCAGGGTCCCTAGAAAGCCAGTCGCAATTTATGTGGCTACATGTCATCAGCTGTTGTTACCTAAGTGAGCGGAGGCCACTTTAGAGAAAGCACCATTGAAAATCGATCTGTGGTAAACATATAAGGTACTTTTGGTTTGGTTTTTTTTGTAAGTAAATACAAAGTCACTTCTTTTTCTCCACTGTAATCTGCCCATTGTCTCTCCTTTGCAAAAGCTACAGATAGAAAGGGACCTCAATGAACGCTGAGTGAACTTTGGCCACTTTTCTACCCAAAACACAGCGTAAAAGTAGAAATCAGTAACCAGGTGAAGTGCCACACCGCACAAAGATCAGAGGCGAGGGGCGGGCGCACCGGGCTGCAGGCGGGGAGGAAAAGGTCCCGGCCCCCCCTCAAGCTACAGACAAGGCGCGCGCGGGAGGTTGAGGGGCGTCCCTTGGGGAGGACAGGGGGGAAGGCTCCGCGCCACTCCGAGGGAAGCGAAGAGTTACTGCTCCCAGGGCGAGGCCCCGGAGAAGGGGTCGGAAAGCCGCGCCACCAGCGGGGCCAGCCGCCGACCCCAGGCGTCGGCCGCTGACCAGCCAGCGCCCCGCGACCCTCCCCGCCTCGCGGGCCAGGAAGGGGCTGGCGGCTCTTTCCTGTCTAGTCTCTCCCCCCGCGGCTTTCTGTAACCCGATCTCCGCACTCCGCTCACCGGGAAGCCGCCGCCCCGCGCGCCGCCCGGCTCAGCCCAGGCCAGCGCTATAGTTAGCAACCTTCCACCAACTCCGCCCGGGGGCGGCGGGGCTCGCGGCGCGCGCCCCTCCCCGGGCCCGACCCTGCGCGCGCCCCCGGCACCCCCTCCGCCGGCACCCCCTCCGCCGGCACCCCCCACCCCCGCGCCCCTTTACCTTCGCCTGCAGATACTGGGGGTAGTAGTAGGTGGCGTACTGAGGGTACATCTGCTGTTTCCACACTTTGCCCATGAAGCTGGAAGGGAGCCTGCCGTGCAGGGTCGCGGACACTTTGGGGTTTCCAAGTCTCGGTCTCTCCTGCCTCTCCCTTTCCGGCGGCGGCTGCGGCTGCCCAGGAGGCTGCTGCTGCCGCTGCTCCACCTCCCAGCCGGGACCAGACGTCCTCCTCCTCCTCCTCCTCCTCCTCCCAGGCAGAGAGAAAGACACTGCAGAGCGCAGAGGGCACCCCGGACAGGGCGCTCCCAAGGAGTTTCCTCCCGGAGCCCGAGTGCTCCGGGGCTGCCAAGGGCTGGCGCGCGGGCCGAGCTGCGCTCGGGCGAGCAGGCTGAGCGGGGCTGGGAGGTGATCAATGCAACTGGAAAGTGCTGCGGCTGCGGCGGCGGCTGCGCTCGGTGCCAGGCGGCATCTGGGGTGGGTGCGCCCGATGGGGAGAGGGGAGCAGGGCTGGCGTTCCGAGGCCGTGGGGGAAGGGCGGGCGGGGGCGGGGCTTGGGCGCCGCCGAGCCCGGGACCCGCTGGAGGTGAGGGCTGAGTTTTAACCACTCCTCACCTTCTGGGCTCGCGGTTGGACGGGCGGAAGCCCTGGGAACCCGGATCGCTTTGTGTCGTGGGTGGGGAAGTGAAGGTGGGGGTGGATTGGGGGGACCCAGATTAAGAACTGCGGAGCAGGCACCTCTTTTGCTTTCCCGAGTTTTATCTCCGTAAGGGGGAGGGGAGGTAAGGAAAAAGAGGAAGTCTGATTAATCTCTCACTTCCCCCCGCCCAGTGATTTTTTTTCCACGGGGAGGGAAAATGATTTAGTGCCCAACCACAAAGCTGGAGTCGGGACACCTGGGTTCTCCTCTCGCTCCCACCCCCGGCCACACACTAATTTTCTAGGTGACCTTGGGAGGGTTAGTGTCCTTCGGTTTGGTTTTCCCAGATGTGAGAGGTGAGATCATGCCCCCTGCACAAAGGGGAGGCAGAGCTCACCCACACGCGTCCCCCCCACACCCCCACACATCTCACGACAAATAGATGGATCTTTCTAAGGGGGAGATGCCGCAAAGAGGCAGAATGTTATTAGAGGACACAATATAGACATCAGCTTTTCTCTGCCTCTTTCTAATGCTGCCAGACAGTCTGTCAACTCCCACTCAGGAGCAAGGAAACTCCCTGAGTTTGGAATATTTTAAGGCCATTTTGAAAGTCACGCTGGCATATTGTTGCAGTGTGCTTCGGTGACATATAAAATCAATCTCTCCCTTTCTGCCTCTCTCTATCTCCTAATTGTCACAGCTCTAGACAGCCCCAGACGAGCAGTGGTTCAGTTCACTACATAACTGGATATAATTTAATGGAGTTAATTGGTCCCCGAAGCTGCCTGCAGAAGACTTTCATAGTCTAACTCAAAAAAGAGAGAGAATACTGAAATGTACAAATAGCACAGGTAAGAAAGCATCCCCAAATTGGGGGTCTTGCATATCTAATAAAAAATTCATTTGTTATTAAATAGACCTTTATTACTTTGTTTTGTGATTTTGGTTTTCGGAGAATCTGTTATTAACACAAGGTAAATCAAACTCAACTGGAATGCATGATCTTGTTAAACAGTTACATTTTTATATGATAACATTTTAAAACAGGTTTAGTAAGATACTTTGAAATAATGAAGAAACAGTGAACTGAAACCCTTACAATCGTTATATGATTTAGACAAATTTCTAGGTCATACATGTTTGACAAAAATAAATGTAACCTCATGTAGGAACATTTTGGATATGCCAGGAGGCAAATCATGTCCCCCTTGTTCACCTGTGTGAAATACTATAAGGAAGGTAGGATTTACTTAGCATCATCTATATTGAGGGCACTGTTGAGGTTAATGACAACCTGAAAGTTAGAGTGGTTTGCTGTCTAGCTAGGGGAGCTTAAAAAATTTCTTACATTGTTTCAATGTGGGTCCCTTTAATGATTTTAAGCAGAGAACTGACATGAACTAACTTGTGCTTTAGGAATCCAGGAAAACTAGGAAGGATGGTTTGGAGGAGTGACTAAAGGAAGAGAATTACATTGAGAACTATCTAAGAAGTTCTAGGTCTGAGGCAATAAGGGAAACTACCAAACTTAGACTGTTCCACTTACTGTTTTTTTCTGGATGATGAAAATTCAGCCTGTTTCAGAGATCCCAAATGCAGACCCACACTTACATAGACACTTGATTTATGACTGGACTGGTATTACAGAGCAGTGGAGAAAGAATGAACTTTTCAATAAATGATTCTGGGTCAATTGGCTACCCATATGGAAAAAATGAAATTGGAGCCCTGCCTCACAAATACCAAAGACTGGGGGTGGAGAGAGTTCCGATGAATCAAGACCTAGATATGAAAAACAAAAGTGCAAAGCTGTTAGAAGACAACATAGAGGAATATCTTTTTGACCTTGAGATAGGGAAGGATTGGTTTAATAAGAGTGTAAGATTAATAAATTTGACTGTATTAAAATTAAGAATGTTGATTCATCAAAGGATTTTACAGAGTGAACCCCCCCACAAAATAGTTACTTGTAATGCCTATAACACAAAAGGTTAATATACAGAATATATAAAGAACTCCTTGAAATCAATAAAAAAAAGAGAAACAGCTTATCAGAAATGAGCAAAAGAATGAGTGTTTATTTCACAGCAGAGGAAGAACAAATATCCAGAAAACATATAAAACAATGCTCACAGTCATTCGTAATAAGAGAAATTCAAGTTAAGATAATAGGAAGATACCATTTCATACTCACCAGATTGGCAAAAATTAAGAACTCTAAACATAGTATGAGTAGGCAAACATGTGGAAGAGGGGGAAATCTGAAAACACTGCTTACTGGAGGAAGTGTAAGTTGGTACAACCACGACTTTAGAAAATGGTTTGGCATTACCCCATTTCATTTGCATGTATCCTGCGACACAGTGACAGGTGTGTATCTTAAAGAAATTCTTCTATATGTGCACCAAGAGAAACGTACAGGGACGTTCACAATATGCTGAAAATAACTGAAATGTCTACCAACTGCAGAACAGATTTAAAAGGTTGTGGTATATGCACACAATGGAACTCTTTGCAGCAGTAAAATGAATAAACTACGTTCAAAGCATCAACATGGATCATTTCAAAATTTTATGTTGAACAAAAAAGGCAAATCAACAGAATGTATAAAGCATGATTTTGCTTGTATGAAGTTCAAAAACAGAAAACATAACTAAACAGTATGTTGTGTAAGAATAGGCACAAGAGTATTTTAAAAAAAACTTTTATATATATAAAAAAAAAAAAACCAAGGAGATAATAATACAAAATTCAGAAACAGTATCTCTGAGGGAGAAGGATGAAGTGTTTAGGGAGGAACCAAGGAGACTTATATGTTCCATGTTTTGCTCTGGATTGTGGACACATAAAAATATTATCTCAATATTTTTTCTTAAGTGATTTATAGATTCTTTTGCATTTTTGCTATATTTTATACCAAAACATTTTAAAACAAAAATCAGCTTTTAATTTTAAACATGATCATTTTCAAACAGATACAAAAGCAGATAGAATAATGACTCTTCTGTTCCTAACACCTAGCTTCAACATTCATCAACATTTTGTCATTCCTGTTTCACACATATACTTTGATTTTCTTGGAGTATTTTAAAGCAAATCTTAAGCATCATATTTATTTTAGTATCTTCCTCTAACAAATAACTTTTTAAAAACACAATACTACATCACACCTTACAAATTTGACAATAATTTGTTAATGCCAGCTAATACCCAGTTATTGTTCATTTTTCTCCTATTGTCTAAAAATCATTTTTTGTGGTTTGTTTATTTCAATCAGGATGAAACAATGTTCACATTTAAATTTGGTGATATGTCTCCTAAGACTCTTTTAAGTGAGTGTCCCCACTCACTTTTTAAATTGATGTTTATTTGTTAAAAGATTTGGGTCATTTGTCCTATAGAATTTCCCACATGGCTGATCACAACCTCCTGGTGTAATTTAAAGTGATGGTTAGTTCTAGAGGTTTGATTAGATGCAGATTCACTTCTTTTTGGCAAAGAATACTTCTTAAACAGTATTGAACACACACAGGGGATGTGATGTGTGTCACATCAGGAGAAACCCAATTACCCTGATTAGATTAATTCACATTGTGTGCCTATATTAAAACATCACATGTACCCTATAAAGATATGCAACTATTATATACTCATAATAATTAAAAATAGAGAAAGAAAAAAAGAAAAATTAAGACAAATATATAAACGAATGTAATACAAAGTAGTATACGGTAAGTGTTAAAAAAAAAGTACAAATGTAGCTTAATGCAGCTTAGAAACAAGAAAATATTTTATTCAAGTAGGAAAAGTATTTAATGGAGGCTGTATTACCAGATACATGTATTGAGGAACTAGTGGAATTTGAACCAGTAGAAAAAGATGAGACATATATGAGGACATATATGAGTTTTAAAAGGGCCAAATAGAAAAAAAATCAATATATCCAAACAAATACCAGTTAGAACATAAAATGGGAGAAACAACTCAATACACATGGCATAATATAGTAAAATAAAATATTTAGGCATAAACTTAGCAAAATATTACAAAACCTATGTGAGAAATAAATGTTTAAAGACTCCTAAAAGATGAAGAAGTAGATTTGAACAATCTACTGTTCATTACATGATGTTCATTACATGTTCTTGGATACATCATCATAAACATCGATTTTTCTGTATAAATTAATATATCATCTCAAATAAATTTATATATAATAAATTTATATATTTATATAAATGTATGCTTATGTATAAATTAATATATAATATCAAATAAATTTATAAATTTAATGCAATTCCCTCCCAAAAAAAGATTGATCGGAAGTTCAGATATTATCAGTCTGACTTATCCATTATAAAGTTACCCTCAACCATTCACAGGATGGTTTTTAACATTCATGGGTGTTCCTTCAATCCATTATTTTATCATGAGTTACAAAATTGTGGTTTTGCACGTTTTATCATTTATTCTGCACTTTTTAGTTGGAAATTATCTGTGGAGAAGAACTTTCTCTCCTCAGGTCTTTGGTTAACTTGAAATACAGTTAGCATGGGAAAGAAAGAATAAATTTCCTCCTTTTTACCATTTAAAAATGATGAGTTGGTGTCATAGAAAACTCCAAAGCTAACCAGTTTTAAGTAACATTATGAATTGATGAATTTTTACATTGTATTTGAATTGCTCCAATCCATTGCAATCATTATTCCTGTTGATGCTCAAGTTATCCCATCTTTGGTCAAAAGGAGCCCCTTTGAATTGGCTCCTGTCTCTTTTTTTCTTTTTTTTAACCAGACCCTAATATTCTTTTTGGTTCCTTTTTTTGCTTTCTAGCATATATAAGATTGTCCCAGATTCTTATACAGTTCATGCACAGACCTGAATTAGCCATTTCTCTAAAAAATCCAGGTCTGTTTGCTTTAAAAAATTTTAAAAAATAGTAACAATTTATTTAAAATATTTTCTACATATTTATCACATTTGTAGTAAGTAGCTCACGAAAGATTCTTAATAGAAATTTGTGCCAAGGTGACCCGTAGGAAAGCATGAGTCATTGAGTGATTTTTTTTTCCCAAGAGAGGTTATACATTTACAGCTTCACCAACACTGAAGAAGCATCCTCTGTGTGCAGAACATTGAGCACACAGACTTGGTGCTTGCCTTTATGGACCTTATGATCTCATGAGGAAGACAGAGATAAAACAATGATAAATTGTGATAAACTCTACGAAGAAAGCAACAGGATAATGGGGGAAAATAATTTTGTGGCAGTTAAATTAAGAATTTAAGTAGGGTAGTTGGGGAAAGCCTCTTTGAGGAAACATGGCAAATAAGAATGGGTCAGCAATAAGGACCTTGCATGGGGCAAAAAGTGGAGGGTTGTGTTCCTGCAGAAGAAGCAACAAGTTAAGGACCTTGAGGCATGAACCGTCCCATCTAAAATCTCCAATCTGGTTTCTCTTCTAGCCAAAGGTAAATGTTTTTTGGTATAGTTAATCAAAAGTGGACCAAACAAATTAGCTTTGATTAATGCCTTTGTTCTAATGCTATCTGCCTGAGAGTTATTGAAATAACTGGAGGATAAAATGAGACATTTTGCTACAAAAAGCCCATGTGCTACAGCATCAGTGAATTGTAAATGGGATGTAGGTGCATGAGAAAGACCTCATGCAGAACTTGGAGAATTACTGGTTGTTGAGCACTCTTGCTTCTATACTAGGTAACTAGGTGATATCTGCAATACACTTAGTGAGCACTTAAACAGAAAAGCAACATGGTTTTTACAAGATGAAAGTGTGACTGGCGTATATGTTAGAGTCCTTAGAGGGTTAGGCAAATAAGAACGTAGATAAAAGGGAAAACCAGTGCTTATAAAAAACAATGAGGTTTTGTTATAAACTGGGAATTGTTTTACAGTCTTCAGGAATGTTTATGTATAAGTCTCCTAGCTTGATGTTTCTCAGACATTAATCCTCATACCCTACCTTGTTTAGCCCTTTAAGAAACTAAAATCTCAGTATATGTCGTTGCTAAAGAAAAGTGTTTGCTTTACAAATAGTAATATGCTTTAAAAAAAAATCATCAAAATTTTAAAATTCTCACACTGTGTCCTCCTCGCCCCACCAAAGTCTGAGAAGGACTGTTCAGTGCCCACTTCTTACCACTACTGATGACTCCGTTCCCATTTTTCCACGTTCATTTCCTTCCACCATGTGACCTCTTGGCTTGTAGTTCTTTCCTCCTTTCCATGCCTGATCCTTCCAGCCCGCACTACGTGATTGTTCAATTTCAACCAGACTTGACCTTTTCTGCCTAGAGCATCTGTCACCTTTCTTCACGTGGTTCACTCTTACTCTTTCCTTAAGACTCAGTTCCGTCCAAACTTCTTTCAGCCACCAGGCTGGGTTGAGTGCCCCTCCCATGGCACCTCTCTCAGGACATCAATCCAATGAATCTACCTTGTACATAATGATACAACTGGCATGACGTAGGGTAGAGTTGGAGAAGAGTTGGAGAATTGCAGGCAAAAAGATCAGTGCAAAAATGTACACTTGAAGAACGGCAAATCATTCATTGTGACTTAAAACTCCAAGTATGTGTTGCTATGGTTTGAATGTCCCCTAAAATTCACGTGTTGAAACTTAATCCCCATTGTGGTGGTATTAAGAAGTGGGACCTTTTGAGAAGTGATTAAGTCATGAGGGTTCTGCCCTCATGAACGGATTAGTGCCTTATAAAAGGATTGGAAGGAACTAGCTCAGGCCCTACTTGCCCTTCTGCCTTCAGCCTTAGGAGGATGCACCAAGAGGGCCCTCACCAGACACTGAATGCTGGCACCTTGATCTTGGACCTCCCAGCCTCCAGAACTGTGAGAAATAAATTTCTATTGTTTATAAATTGCCCCCTCTGTGGTATTTTATTATAGCAGCACAATTGAACTAAAACACATGCAGGGCTGAGTAGAATTAAAGCTGGAAAGATTTATATAGGGCTGGACCATGAGAACCTTATTAGAATACCACTGTACAATAAGTGAAATTTTAAAATATTTTAAGCATAGTCAACATGAAGAGCCTTGTAAGTCACCTGGACTTTATCATGCAGGCAAAAGACAGTTATTGCGGGGTTTTGAGAAACCTGAGTTGCAATCTAAATTACAAGGTCAGATTTATGATCGGAAAGATTACACTGCCATCAGCATGGTAGGCAGAGTCAACGGGAATGGGTGAAACTAGAATCAGAAACTCCAGTTTCTCCAGGGAGGAAGTGACAATGGCTTAAACTAGGGTCAGGCTGTGCGAGAGCAGTGGGAGTGATCCATTCTCGGTGCAGGCAGTAAGGGGTGCATTGTCAATGGAGAATTTAAAAATACTAAGGAAGTAACTAAAAACCAGTCTGCTTTATATTGTCACCGTGCACCCTTTTTATCACTAAACAATGTTAGTAATAAAACATACACCTCTGAAAACAAGTTCTGTTGGTCTAAGTTCCAAAGTATTGTCATGGTTACTGTTAAGGTTTTATAATTGCATTAGTTATCTATGGCTGAATAACAATTACCCCCCAAATTTAGCAGCTTAAATAATAAACATTTGCTATTTCATGTGGTTTCTGAGGGTTGGGAATACGGGAGTGGCTTAGCTGGGTGTTTCTGGCTCAGGGTCTCTCATGAGATTGGGCTATCAAGTGGGGAGGTAGTCACCTGAAGGTCTGACTCACGCACGTGACTGTGGCTGGCATCCTCCGTCGCTCTCTCTCTGAGTCTCCCTCTGCAGGACTCCCTCTGTAAATTCTCCATCCACGTGGCAGCTGGAGTGAATGATCAGGAGAGAGTGAGAGCACCTGGTCAACCAAGACTCAGTGTCTTTTATAATCTCGTCTCAGAAGTGACAAACCATCAATTCTGCTATAGCCTGATAGTCACCATGTGGCCAAGGACTATATACACAAGACATGAATACCAGGAGGGGAAGATCGTTAGAGGCCACCTTTGGAGGCTGACTAGCACAATAATAATATAATATAGAAATTTCAAATGAGCACGTTCTTATTACTTACTCTTTTACTTACTCTACTTACACATATAATAAACATTGTATGCTACATGGAACTTAATTCAGAAAATGACTTAGTAAGCAGTTACTCCCCATTCCTCCCTACTCTTAGCCCCTGGAAACCAACAATCTGCTTTCTGTTTCTGTGGATTTTCCAATGCTAGATATCTTATATAGATGGAATTATACAACACATGACCTTTTTTACCAGGCTTCTTTCGCTTAGCATAATGTTTTTGAGGTTCATCCCCACTGTAGCATGTGTCAGTGCTTCATTCCTTTTTATGGCTGAGTAATACTCTGTTGTGTGTATACATCACAATTTGTTTATTCATTCATTTGTTGTTGGATATATGTATTGCTTTCATCTTTTGTCTGTTGTGAACAGTGCTGCGATGAACATAAAAGTATTTGTTTAGGGGGGTAACGTACTGATGTTCAGGGGCCAGTGAACAGCTGAGTCAGTGTATCCAGCAGGTACTCCTATCTGTGAGTCTGACATTAAGAAGAAAGACTGGAGATGGAGACAGACTTGGGAGTCAGTAACAATAAATGAGTTGCATTGAAAATCAAAAGAAGGATGAGATCATCTAAGGAGAGAGGACACACATAAAAAAAGAGCAATAGGCCAAAGGTAGGAATTAAGTCAAAATGTTTATAGAATACAAGACTTGGCTAAAACTCCTAGACATTCTCTGATCTAATACCTGGGGCCACCTTAGCACCAAACTAGTTTACAGAAGGCAGAGCTTCTCATTTATTATTGACCTATGGACTGTCCAGGACCATATAACTTCCTTCAGTAACTTACTCAAGAGCACAGTCATTTTTATTATCAAGAAATCCCTTCTTATTTCTAGGTGCTCACATTGCAATTTAGGACATTAAGAAATCACATTCTGTTCTGTGGATGATGGATAATGTTTAGTCAGTCCTCTATGATATAAATAGCTTCTCAGGCATCTTTTCTATTGACTAAATAACCTCAGGACTTTCATCTTTTCTTTAAATATTTTCTAATATTTAGATGTATTTTTTAGATCTCCCATTTGCTACATAATGATTCAATGGGATAGTCTAGCAAAGTGCTGTCTCATTCTCATTAAAGTGTGTGCTCTACAGAGTTCTTATAGAACACCCTTCTTTTAAGATAGCATCATGTTCTATTATTATTAATATAAAAAGGAGCAAGACAAGCCCACTATTGATTTATTAGCATCTTTAACTTGTGTTCCATTTCTATCTCAAGCCCATTTGTTGATGTTTGTCTAGATCTTCATTTCTCTTATTATTTCAGTAGAGCATATTTCAATATCCGGGTGCAGGTTAATGTTTCCTTCGCACTTTTCTATTAAAATCTTTTGTTTTACACATATCTCTAAATTATAAAGAACACCAATTTTATTCCTGTATTTAAGTGCTAATAATTTTGTCCTATTTGCTATCATACCAGAATTGAGAATTTTCCCGATTCCATTTTGTTACTATCAGGGAATACTGACCAACATCGGGAACCTAAAATTCACCTCCAGTGTGGCAGCTTTCACACAGATTGACACTAAACTATTCACCTGTGCTTTTGGGAATATTACTCTCCATCAAATTATGCTCCTAGGATTGCATGAGCCTTTTTATGTTTGCAACCTTCACACTCTAATGGATATTGGAACATAAGCAAGACTGTAAATCTGTCTAGAGGACTAAATTCCTGCTCATATGAACCTCAATTGTTTCCATTTCCTGTATGCACAATGCAGAATGCAGTGATTGTAAACCGTCCAATCTCTGTCGGGACTCTCCGAGTTTGGTATATACATTGTGATTGACATAGCGAGGCTAATGAAAGGTGAGTAATCCTGTGCTGTCAAAATGCTTTCTATGGAATCCTTTGTATTTGGAAGATGTCTGGCCTAAGGGGTTGAAGGAAATCTAATCTAGCACTCAGAAGAACAGTACTTGTACCCTGATGTCTAGAAGAAAATAAGTTAGACTCCTGGGTAATGTGATTACAGGGCAGTGGTATTAACTGCTGTGCAATCATTAGGATATCCTAACTTTTTGAAAGATTTGTCTTTTATGTACTCAAAGGGAGGAGCTAACACCTTTTAGCAAGTGTTGTGCAGGGAGACTAGATTGCCTGATAACTGTGTGGGTTACCTACTTAGTTTACCTACTAAACCCCTGGGTCATTGGTATTTGTGGAGAATGGGTACCCCTGCCCCACTAAGATCCAGCCTGAAAAACGGCCATTTTCTAGTTGGTTTCCGGGAGGTCAAGCTCATCTTTGACTTCCATGAATCTGTTATACTCTATAGCTCTTACACAACATCAGTCACTTACTGAATATTACCTAACCCTCACACTCTCCCTGCTATGTAGGCTACTATCTTTGCATTTGCAGATGAGAAAACAAAACTGTGTGAGGTTACATCTCACCCATGTCTTTTTTAAAATTTTTTTTATTTTTGAGACAGAGTCTCACTTTGTTGCCCCGGCTAGAGGGCCGTGGCATCAGCCTAGCTCACAGCAACCTCAAACTCCTGGACTCAAGTGATCCTTCTGCCTCAGCCTCCTGAGTAGCTGGGACAACAGGCATGTGCCACCATGCCCGGCTAATTTTTTCTATTTTTGGTAGAGACATAGTCTCACTCTTGCTCAGGCTGGTGTCAAAATCCTGAGCTCAAATGATCCTCTGGCCTCAGCCCCCCAGAGTGTTGGGATTACAGGCATGAGCCACCACACCTGGCCCTCACCCATGTCTTTTTAAAAATTTTAAAATTTGTATTATTTTTAGAGACAGGGTCTCACTCTATCACCCAGGCTGGAGAGCAGTGCTCAATCACAGCTCACTGCAGTCTTGCACTCCTGGGCTCAAGTGATCCTTCTGCCCCAGCCTCCTGAGTAGCTGGGACTACAAGCACACACCACAACAACAGGATATTTTATTTTACTTTTTTTGTAGAGAAGTGGTCCCCTATGCTGCTCATGCTGGTTTTGAACTTCTGGTCTCAAGTGGTCCTTCTGCCTTGGCCTCCCAATGTACTGGGATTACAGGCGGGAACCTCATACCTGGCCATCACTCAAGTCTTCAGAATAGAGGAATCAGGATTTGAATTGAATTGAATTATTTCACTTTAAGCCAAGAGCCAATGGATGATGTGAACAATTCAGTTATTAATTTTATAATCAATTTTGAAATTCATAGCACATTTCAAGTAAAATTTTCTGTAACATTGTGTCTTCACCTACTCCCATCTTGTAAAAGCTTCTTCTGATCTTAATTTACATATACCTATGATTTTTACATAGTTGTTATCATGGCAAATGCACAATTTCAGGTTCTATCATTTTTATGTAACATTTCATTTACATTTTTCTGTATTGTGTAGTTTTTATAGTTACAATTTTAGTAATGACACAATAATACACTCAGTAAATAGTCAATCATTTTTTAACAATTCTTAAATGTATTTCCAAACAAGGTCACAAAATTTTTTTAAAAAAAGAAAAAAATTCTTAATGTAGCAGTGAGAATTAAGACAGTACAAGCACACCTCACTTTAGGAAAACCAGAATTATGGACCAAAAAAAAAAAAGTAAAACAGAGGGTGAATATTCTCTTAATGAAAGCATTCAGTATAGAATTCCTTTAAATAGCATGCTCCGCTGAATCTCTGGGGGATTCAGTTTCTCAAAATCAAGAGTTGTTCACATTTGTGAAGGTCTGCTAAAGACTGAATCATTTCTGAGGTCCTTTCTAGGACCACCATGATTAATGCATTATTACGTAAAACGAGGCTACCCATATATTCTAGGTGTTGTTCAGTTACAGAAGCCTACAAAAGTGAAGGATGTGTTTACTTCATAGGCCCTGGTGGTTCAATAAAAACTCAGAAGGGCTTTTCTCTCATTCTCTGCCATGGTGCCCGAGTCCAAGCATTTTCTAGGATCGCAGAGTCCTCAGGATGTCAGGGACAGCGAGCGGTCATCTATTCTAGTCCATCCTCCTGCCTCCAGTCGGGGTCACACCCAAACCAGCCCAGACAGATGAGACTGTGTCCTATTTTTAACAAGATCCAGGGACGGGAGCATTCCTCATTTCCTCAATAACCCCACTTCAAAACGTATCCACACTTTCAGTTTAATTTTCATGCTGTTAACAGCCTCCATGCACTTCTAAAAACTTTAGATCTAATATAGGAGACATTTTTTACTACTTTTAAATTAAGGAAATAATATCATAAATAGGAATCAAACAGAAAACAAGATGTATTTTAGATTGTCTATGATTTTAGATATACTAGCATAATGTCATATTATGTTATAACATTAAGATATATGTAGCAGATATTATTTACTAAAAATCCCAACTTCTGTAAGTGTGAATACATATCTTAAATATTGGGAGACAATTACTGGGAATATATGATTATATTTAAGGGGGAAGACAATGATACACTCTCACGTACCAACCCCCCAAATGATTTCATTCTTGCTTAGTGAGATTAGATATATTTAAACAAGATTGTATTTAAGATACATGATAATGAAAAAATACGGTTTTGTATTTATTTGTTCAATGAGGTTAGATTGTTTTGGGAAAAAAATTACTATTTACCATTCTGCTGATGTTCTGCTAACTGCTTCCCATCAGCTTTTTTTCTGAGACAGAGTCTCACTCTGTTGCCCAGGCTAGAGTGCCATGGCATCATCCTAGCTCACAGCAACCTCAAACTCCCGGGCTCAAGCGATCCTTCTGCCTCAGCCTTCTGAGTAGCTGGGACTACAGGCATGTGCCACCATGCCTGGCTAATTTTTTCTATATATATTTTTAGTTGTCTAGCTCATTTCTTTCTATTTTTTTTTTTTTTTTTTTTTTTTTTTAGTAGAGATGGGATTTTGCTCTTGCTCAGGCTGGTCTCGAACTCTTGAGCTCAAATGATCTACCCATCTCTGCCTCCCCGAGTGCTAGGATTACAGGCGTGAGCCACCACGCCTGGTCCCCATCAGCTTTTTATCTCAGTTCTTTTAAATATCAGGAAGCTGAAAATTTTGAGGTGGCTTAAAAGGACTAAGAGTAGTCAAAGATAGAAATGGCTACTTTAATTCAGACCTGCTGAACATTCTAACTTTTATGTTTTGCACCCAGCTCCCACCCCAAGTCAAATGCTTGTATGATACTGCATGGGGATCTTTCTTAATAGGCGAGACAGGTTTTCCTAGAGTATCATGTGTTAATGCTTTAGTTTGGGTGAGTTTTATTTTATAAATCTATCCTACAAAAATAGATTGATTGTTTTCCTTTAATATCAACATTCTGACAGGCCAGGTTTCCTCATTTGCTTTTTCTTAGAAAATTTCTGTTTTGAAGAATGTAAACAATAGTATAAACACTCCCCTGGTTCCTGTCTTCTCTTGTCTGTTTTTGTTTTCTTTTTTCCTTTTGGCACTGAGACTGATATGCAGCCACAAGCACCAGATAAGAGCTGTCTATCAGATTTAGCCATTCTGCGCATTATTAATTTTGTTATGGGCAAAACATACTGAGTTTTCTAGGTTTCTCTGGGAGCTACTGTATGAAGCTATTCCTGCCCTTGAATCGTCTCAGTTATGTGTAGTAAAGTATGTCTTAGTTGAAACAATGTTTTCTTCCATTTATGCTACGGCACCTCTTCAGCTTTCCAGGATCTTATTTTCATTCTTATGAAAATGGTTAATATCACTTTGACAAGTTGTCTTGGTCTTTTTCTATGACTTATAAAATACCTATGACAAAGACATGACTTTGTTTTTCATGTTATAAAGAATTTTGAGGCAAGTTACTTTAGTTAAAAAGAGAAAAAGAGGATAGTCTCAAACAGATAGCAAAATAAAACAACAACAAAGAGAAAGATATCTTTCCCATCACGCTCTGGCAAAAATATATAAAGTCCTCAAGGGCAATGAAGTTTTGTATTTTACCAGTGCTCAGTGGGCATATGATCAACAAGTATTACTGAGTGGTTAATAGGTCTGCAGACTCAGAAAATTTAGTCCAAGATGTATTTCCTGATTATATGAAACTATAGTGCAGTCTCTTTATATTTTATGTATGAATGGATTTTGGTGGGTAGGAGTTTGAACACTTGTGCTTATTTAATTTTTTCAGCTTTATTGAAGTATAATTGAGAAATAAAAATTTTATGTATTTAAGGTATACAATGTGATTTTTGATGTATACATACATTGTGAAATGATTATCACGGTCATGCTAATTAATATATTCACCACCTCACATAGTTACCTTTTTTGTTGTTATTGTTGAACCCTTTCCATTTAATCACTGTGTGCCCTGTACAAGTTACTTAACCTCAATGTGTGCCTCAATTTCCTCATTACAAAGAGAGGACAAAAATTGTTCCTTCTCATGGTTTGTATTTTATATGTGTGTGTGTGTGTGTGTATGTGTGTGTGTGTGTGTGTGTGTGTGTGTGTGTATGAGAGCTGTCCACAAAATATCCAGCCATGTAACTGTTCTTGTTATATTAACAATGGCTGTGTACTTTCTGGACATCCTTCATATGTGTGTGTGTGTATGTGTATCTATCAATCAATCTATCTATCTATCTATTTATCTATCTATCTATCTATAAAATCATTGAGAAAGGTGCCTGGTAAATAATAAGCACTATTAGCCTATGTTAGCTATTATTGCTAATTTTACTTTTTTAAACTTATTTTTTAATTTTTGTTTTCTCTTACCAAGTTGTAATTCGATATTGCTAATTTTAAAATGTAAGATCTCATTGCCACTATTGTCACAGTGATCTTGGGCATTAGCAATATGGTATTTAAAGATGATTGCCAGGAGAATAGAAATTCTTTGTAGACATTCCACACAGCACAGGAACTCCTGGGTGATGTACAAACATGAAGAAAAGAATTTACCCTTTACTGATGAAAGTTACCACTGTTTTGTGATCAAATGAATCCTAAGGTTCAGTTAACTGTCATGAAGTGTCACAAAAGCAGTTAATTATGACTCTTCTTGAGATGTACAGAGTTGGCTTGATCTGATCAAGTCTAGAGAGGTGAGGATGGGTGGACATCCATCTTCCAAACTTCCTTTAGTTTAAGGGAACCTGAAAACTTCCTAAAATTCATACTTGTCACCTTCTCTACTTGTTCCATTGTGCTCTCTCTAAGTTTCACATGTGTTCTCCACATTTAGATAACCTATTGCCAAGTTTCAAACTCCTTCAGATGACATGGAGCAGTCAGTAAAACTCGCTGGGTCTTTCGTAAATTCTCCCTCTTCTTTGTGCTGTATCTAAGACTTGTTTAATTTTAAAAGCACCACAATCAGAATACTTTCCCATTTTAAATATGCATTAGCTTATTAGACAACTGTTTACTGAACATTTCTATGTGTTAAGCACTTGGTATATAAAGATAAAAACCCCATACTCCTGTTCCTACGTTCTGGTAGTTGATCTGTTATACAGTTGATCCTAACTATTATTTAATCTATTTGCTACATGTTTTTTTTTTAATTCCAAAATCAATACTCATGGCACTTTTGTGGTCATCTGTGGACATGCTCAGAGTGGTAAATTTGAGTCCCTTGTCAAGCATATTTCCAGTTGAAGTCAAATGAGACAATGTTCTGCCTCCTTGTTCTAGCTCTCCTGCAGTAAACTGTGTCCTTTTGCAGTCTGTTTATTGCTCCTTTTTTGCATTTTTGTGTTTTTTATTGGTGACTTCACTGTTTAAAAAGGTCCCAACTGTAGTGCTGAATTACTGTCTGGATGAGTTTCTAAACACAAGAAGACTGTGTTGCGCCGTATGGAGATAATACGTGTGTTGGATAAGCTTCGTCCAAGCATGAGTTACAGTGCTCTTGCTGGCCGTGAATTCAATGTTAGGGAATCAGTAATACTGTACATACAGAAAAAAGAAGAGGAAATTCACCAATCTGTATATGAGACTGCTCTGGAAACCGCTCAAGTAACATCGATAGGGCATAATGAAATATTAGGAAAGATGGAAAAATGGCTGAATTTGTGGATTCATGAGAAGATGAATTGTAAGGCTGAAAACCAAAGAAATTTACAGCTGTGTTATCCAGGGTCAGGCTAGTGTTTTACTATAAAGAAATACTGCAAATAATTATGTATTAGAAATATGTATTAAGTATGATCTCTTTAAACAGAAACACACATAAAATAAGATTATATATTGATGAGTTGACAAAAATGTTGTAACCAGAAGTTGCAGGAACCTAACCCTGTATTTCCTCTAAGAGCAATGGCTCAGTTTTCAGTAATTCAGTGTTTAGGGTGATTTGATAGAATATAACTACTATGAATAACAAGGATTGACTGTGTATTCTTTCTTACTGTGTAACTGTGATTTTCAATCAGGGTGATTTTGTACTCCATGGGGCATTTGGCAATGTTTAGAGGCATTTTGATTGTCATGACTAGGTGCTAGGTGAGGGTTGGAAGGGGGTGCTACTGGCATCTAGTAGATAAAGGCCAAGAGTGCTGTTAAACTTTCTACAATGCACAAGACAGCTTCCTACAACAAAGAATTATCCCATCAAAAATGTCAAATGTGCTGAGGCTGAGAAACTCTCTACCAGGGGTCTGTTAGCTGTTTCTATTAAGGGCAGGATAGTTAATATTTCCACCTCTGTGGACCATGAGGTCTCCATCACAGCTACTCAACTCTGCCATTGTACCATGAAATAGCCACTGACAATACCCCAGCTCATGAATGGGTGTAGCTGTTTTCTAACAAACTTTATTTATAAAAACAGCATGTGGATTTGGGCCTGGGTTTGTGAATCCCTCCATAGCAGTGATTCTCAGTCCTGGATGCTCATTAGAAGAACCCAGAAGCTTCTAAACAGTGGTACTGGCTGGACTCCACCCCCTAAAATTCTGACTTGATTGGTCTGGGATGCACCCTCAGTGTTGGTATTGTTTTTAAAAGCTCCTCAGCTTTTTCCTCAGAATATACAGTCAGCATGGAGAGCCCCTGCTCTGAAAGTTACTGTTTGTGTATTTGAAAATTCACCTAGCACAGTAGACTTTTATCAGTAATCAGCAGACCCTTTCTTGCAGTCTGGCTTTTGTCCCAGGCACTCTCCTGAAAGTTCCCAACTTAATGGCCTTTTATTAGCACTCATTCCTCTGAAACTCTAAGGTTCAGGTTTAGAAACACTTTATGTTTTCAGGTCCTTTGAAATACCTCACACTCCTGAATTTCCTCCTGTGCTTCTAACTGTTCTTCTGCCTCTTCTTTTACATTTTGCACCTCAAATATAGGTGCCCCCTCAAGAGCTGTTCTAAGGCTCTTCTCTGGCTAACTTTCCCTGGACTTTGTCATGGCTCCAGCTGTCTATAAACAATGTTCCCACTGCTGTTGGCTTGGTCTCTCCCACAGGGATTGTTTTGGTAGGCCGCCTGGTGACTCCACACAAAAATTATTGTCTGTGAAATAATAACTGAAAGTCTCTTTGTCCAGATATCAACTCCTACTGCACAGGAACGTTTGTAGAACATTCTAGAAACTATAATTCTTACTGTGGAAATATCTTACAAGAGAAACAATGCCACAGTAAGGTCATTTGGGGACTTACCTTATTTGTAGCTTACCTTATGCATCTAGATCTACCTTATGCTGAATAGAGTTATTAGCATATAAAAATTTAAATGTTTAATAAGAATAAGGACTATAAATGCCAATTTTACATTTTATATCACCAGAACACTCCTAGAGGTCTTGCTTATTACCAGATATGTCTGGCAGAACTTGGCAGGAGATGGGGCCCATGCAAACCACGTAGTTGGCAAGAGTTTTAAGAGGGTCTACTTACAAAGATGTGGGCAGGTATATTTGTTTCCTAGGGCTGCCATAACAAATTACCATAAACTTAGCAGCTTAAAACAAGAGGAATTTATTCTCTCAGTGTTCTAGAGGCCAGAAGTCTAAAATCAAGGTGTCATCTGGAGGCTCTGGAGAAGAATCCTTCCTTGCTTTTCCTGGATGTTGGCTTTTCTTGGCTTCCTCGATTTGTGACCACATCACTCCAGTCTCTGCCTCTGTCTCCCATGGTCTTCTCCTGACTCCGAATCGCAGGTCTTCTGCCTCTCCCGTAAGGACGCTTGTCATTGGATTTCGAATTCACCTGGATAATCCAGGATAATCTCGTTGCAACATCCTTACTGTAATTACCCTTGCAAATAAGTTTACATTCACAAGTTCCAGGGGGACGTATTTTGGGGGTTCTCCAATCAACCCACTACGGGGGACTTGTCTTGGGCGCTGGCCCACTCCTCAGCTCCCAGTGTCCAGTCAGGGCCCGGCCACCGTGGCCCAGGAGCTGAGCAGGCACCTGGGGTGGGCCTGTCTCTGAAGATCCCCAGCATGAGAAGCAAATGTGAGTCCTGGGTGAGAGACAGGGACAGTTCTGCAGGTGGGGGGATGGGCTGCAGACAGGGGACAGAGGTGGGGGCTTAGCAGAGGCCTAGGCAGCCCCCGGCCAGACTGCAGACATTCAGGGCCTGACCCAGGAGGTCCGTGTGCTGGGCCAGGGGCAGGCTGGATGTGGGAGGCTGAGAAGACTCCTCTGGAATCAAGGTATTTTTAGCTAAGACTTAAGTCCTGTTGTCACCAGGAAGGACTCCCTCTCCCCGCCACCTGCAATTGCTCCTGACCTCATAAAACCCCGTCTCCTCTGGGTCAGGTTCGTCCCACTCCTGATAGCTGCCTGGAGGCTGGGCTGTCATCCACCATCCCAGATGGTTGTCAAGTATTTATTTTGCTGTAGACATGGATAAAAACAGTCCCTGCCTACAAAAAAATCCCTGACCTGGGGGAGAGAAATGAATGTAAATGACAATCAAAGACAGCTTAGTAAGCGCCGTAGTGACACGGGCCGCGTGGTGAGGGCGGGCACCTCGGCTGGTCTGTGTACCCCGAGTGATGCACCCCGAGTGATGCACCCCGTACAATGCACCCCAAGTGATGAGGAGGCCGCGACTCTGAGGGGCGAGTGCCTGCCCAGCTGCATGGCTGTGAAGGGCAGGGCTGGGACTCCGTACAGCTCCCTCTGCCTCCAGTCTCGCTCTTTCTGGAAGGGCCCAAGAGGAAGAGAGGTTTGGCGGGTGATACCCGTGCGAGGCAGGAGGGAAGGATGCAGGTTGGGGCTGGGCGAACCCCCACTGGGTGCCCTCTGACAGTCTGGGACTCCCAGAGCAAGGACTGCCCCGGAAAGTTCGCCTGCACAGCCCGGCTCCAGGGCTGCCCCTGTGACACACACCTGCCCGGAAGGGTGGGGCTCGTGACAGCGGCCTGACACCAGTTTCCTGGGGCTGCTGTTAGGAATTACCACAACTGGGTGGATTGAAACCATGCAAATCTGGTCTCTCCAAGTTCTGGAGCCCAGAGGTCCGGAATCAAGTGTCCACAGGCCATGCTCCCTGCAAAGGCTCCAGGGGAGGCTCCTCCCTCCTCCTCCCGCCTCTGCTCCGTCCTCACAGCCTCCTCCCAGTGTCTCCTTAGGACACTCCACTCCAGTGTGACCCCATCTTAACTAACTGCATCTGCAAAGACCTTATTTCCAAATAAGGTCACCCTCTGAGGTTTTGGATGAGCATGAATTTTGGGGGGGGACACTGTTCAACCTGGTACTGTTCCCACCCAGAACCGGAGGGGCTTCTCAGAAGCGTGGTTTAAACTGAGTTTAAACCAGTTTAAACTGAGACCTCAGTTTAAACTGAGACCTACAGAGGCCGAAAGAGGGGAGTGTTCTAGGCAGAGGGGACAGCCCGTGCAAAGGCCCAGGGGCTGGAAAGCAGATAGCTGGTTTAGTATGATTAGAACATTCCAGAAATGAGGAGGGGTAAAGGGTTACGTGGCAGGCAGACTGCCAAAGTCAGCAGGGCCGGACTAGAAGGGGCCGCTAAGTTCTGGAATCTGGCCTTTTCCCCTGAGCCATGGAAGGGCCTATCCGCTGCTGAGGAGCGCCAGCCAGAACCCGCCAGGGGAGCAGAGGATGGGGAGTGGCGTGTGGGCTGTTGCTGGGAGACATCTGACACCTGCCCTCCTGCTCTGCTCAGAGAGTGCCC
>CAUYRT010014613.1:0-51531 GCA_963574885.1 Lepilemur ruficaudatus
AGCTAGACCCATCTCTACTAAAAATAGGAAAAATTAGCCTGGTGTGGTTTCGTGCACCTGTAGTCCCAGCTACTCAGGAGGCTGAGGCAGGAGGATCACCTGAGCACAGGAGTTTGAGGTTGCTATGAGCTGTGATGACGCCACGGCACTCTAGCCTGGGCAACAGAGTGAGACTCTGTCTCAAAAAAAAAAAGTGGTTGAGATGGTTGCCTCAAAGATAGGCATTTCTCATAGCTCTCCTTATGCCTATAAAATGTGTCTGATTCTCAAAGGACAAAGCCCCCGTGGGCACCGTGTCTAACAAGAATAACGGAGACTTTACTGAGCACCTCCCAAAAGCCACGGGCCTGTGCTCTGTGTCCATGGATTGCCTCACTGGCTCCTAATGAAGCCCTGGGGGTGGAAACTTTGATTGCCCCAACTTTAGGATGAGAAAACCAGGGAGTGAAAAAAAAAAAAAAAAACTTAGCTATTTTTCTAGCCCAGAAGGTCATCTCCTCTTTATAACTCTGAAATATCCTCTGCATGCTTTTAAAAGTGGCTGCCACCTACCAGCCCAAGACGGAAACTTTGTTAATCCCTTACACCGTAATTTGTGGTTGTAAATTGCACTTATCCCAGGAAGAGGGTGCCCCAGCTGGAGTTTCAGGCAGAGACAGTGCGTGTGGTTCACACACGCCTCCCACGTCTTGGGAAGGCAAAATGTGAGAAAGAATGAGAGGATCAACCTACATGCTGACAGCAACAGCCAACATTGCCGGGAGGTTGACACGCGCCGGTGTCCTGAGTGCTTTGTGTATGTCAGCTCCCTCGGCCATGGCAGCACCCTGCCGGCAGGACTCCTCCTACCCCATGTCCTCACCAGAGCCAGTGCCTGGCAAAACCAGGACCCAGAGCCGAGCGGCTGGCCCACGGCCTCCTAGCCTCACCACCCAGTGCCTTGGGATGAAACAGCCGGTTCCAGGGACGCAAGACTTGTTTCCCTTCCCTCCCACCTGGCATGTCACCTTCCAGTTCCTGAGGGAAGAGAGAGCAGACAGCCCTGCGCACACACACCGTATCCATAAGCCATCAGATTTCCTGCAGGGCCACGTGGACCTGTCCTTAGTCTCAGCAAATTATTGTCTTTTATGATTATTACATTTACAGAGTGGAGCTCGCAAACGGACTCTTTCCCTGGGAGGGATTATACCAAAACAACAGTGGCCACTATCTCTGCATGGTAGGATTAGGGGAATTATTTTGTACTATAAATTTTATGCTTTTGCAAATAATATATACAATAAGCAAGCATAATTTTTATGTTCAGAGAAAAAGATGTCATTTCTTTGAAAAGAATAACCCCTTTAGCATTTTCCTTCCCTTCTGTGATTCATGAGGTTTTCAATAACTTTTATACTTGAGTGATCATTAACAAATCCTAAATACAATGATTTTAAGGGATTTATTGCTAGTGAAAAAGTCCATATTTATACAGATACAGAGCAAAGCTACCCGTATATTCACAGGACAAGATCAGTATGGGCAGAGGGAGCCAATGAAATCCAGTCAAGTGTGTCAACAGTATTTACTGAGACCGTGCAGAATGCAAAGCATAATGCTAAGTCCTTTAAGATCTTTATCCTTTACACAGCAGAGAGCCATTGAAAGTCAGCTTTCTTCGGCACACAAATCCCAACCCTCAGCTGGGCACACAGCAGCTCTCAGAACAGGACCTCAACCCAGTTCTCAGCCTCTGCTCCCACCTACTTTACCCACCTGGAACTGGGTCCCACTTCCCAGACGCACCATGACATTTCACATTCCCTCGTCTTGGCTGTGGTAGCTCCTTCTGCACCAAGGAGGCTGTGTGTCTCCTCGCAAGGCTGGGTTCTCCATCTGCATCTGATTCTCTCCACAGCCTTCAGAAGGAACCAACTTTGCCAACACCTCGACCTCAGACATCCAGCCTGCTGAACTGTGAGACCATAAATGCCTGTCGTCTAAGCCCCGGTTCGTGGTGCCGTGTCATAGCAGCCCGAGCACACTGGTACAGTATCTCTGCACACAACTCTCCCTCATCACCACCACAGGCACTTCCTGCTAAGTGTGTTCAAAATTAAGCTCCTTGCTGCCGGGACTGGTGGTGGCACTGACCCCCACACTGGCTCCTTCCTGCCATCACCTCACACGTCTGTCAGCCACTGTTCCCTGCATCTTCCTTCCAAGCACATCTCGAGTCCACCCACTTTTCCCTGTTGCCACAGCCTCTGTCCTGGTCCAAGGCATTTTGTCACCTGGGTCACTCCATGGTCCCCCAAAAAAGTATCTGTGCCTCCAATCTTGCCCCACCCTCCAATCTGTATTCCACTTTGCAGTCAAAATGGCCTCCTGGGACACTAACCTGACTCTCATTCTCCTGCGTAGAATGCTTCAAAGGCTTCCTGTTGCTTTCAGGGGGAACAGAGATCAAGCAACCCCTTGGGAGCTACAGGGTCCTGCCTAAAGCTTGGGGCAGTCATGTGCCCCACCTGGGGACCAGAACTTACCACAGACACAAAAGAACATCTCTGCAGTTGGCTCTTCCAAGCAAACTTCAGCGAATGACAAGGGGAATAACCACATAGCTAAGCACAATGCCTTCCAACTCAAGCAAACAGGGAACAGCAGATTTGTGCTCATAAGTTCCCCCCCACCATCTTGGAGAGTAAGCTGGGGGCTTAACTCACTACACACTGTTGGGAAGAGGTGAAGACAGCAGGTCAGAGGTAACCTGAAAGGTTCATCAAACCTACTAGAACACCTCATAGGCAACTCAGGACCCACATTGCTACCCCTGGCACACTCAGGGGTTGATTTTTGGGGGCCTGGAGACAGGCTGGTGAGCCATGCCTACCACCCCCAGGTCTCAACTGAGAGGCCAGATGAGAAAGAGTCAGAGAAAGAACTCCAGAAACATAAAAAATCAGAGTGAAAGGATACCCCAAAAGAAATCAATAACTTCTTATAATGGATACCAACCAAACTGAAAAGACTGAAATGATAGATGAAAAATATCAAATATGGATTGTAAGAAAGCTCAGTGAAATACAAGAGAAAACAGAAACCCAACACAAACCACAAAAACAATTCAGAAAATGAATGAAAAATTCAATAAGGAAATAAAAATATTTTTTAAAAAATCAAACTGAACTTCTAGAAATGAAAAATTCATTCAAGGAAATATAAAACACAGTGGAAAGCCTTAAGAATAGGTTAGATCAGGCAAAAGAAAGAACATCAGAGTTTGAAGACAACATCTTTGAGTTAAACAACTCAATCAATGAGAAAGAACAGAGAAATAAGAGGAACAAACAAAGGCTACAAGAAATACGGGCTTATGTAAAGAGTCCTAACATAAGAATAATAGGCATCCCTGAGAGCAAAGAAAATATTTAAGGGTTGGAAAACCTATTTGAGGGAATAATTGAGGAAAATTTCCCTAGATATCCAGGTACAAGAAGCTCAAAAGACTTCTGGGAGATCCATTGTGAAGAGGCAATCACGATGACACACAGTCATCAGACTGGCCAAAGTAAACATGAAAGAGGCACTCCTATGAGCCATAAGGTGAAAGCATCAGGTAACATAGAAAGGAAAACCTATGCAGAGTTCTCAACTGAGACCTTACAAGCCAGAAGGGATTGGGTCCCCATTATCAGTCTTCTCAAACAGAATAATGACCAGCCTAGAATTTTGTGTCCTGCAAAACTAAGTTTCTTATATGAAGGAGAAATAAAGTCTTTCTTAGACAAAAAAAACACTCAGGGAATTTGACAAGATCAGATCTGCCTACAGGAAGTACTCAGAACTGCATTATATACAGATTAGCACAATAGACACCCACCAGTATAAAATCACCCAAAAGCTAAAGGTCAGAGCCCAGATACCACAATGGCACAAGAGTTAAAACAAAGCAATAAGGTGCTACTCAACAGGATGAACAGAAATCCACCCCACTTCTCAATTCACTCAATAAATGTGAATGGCTTGAACTCACCACTCAGAAGACATAGGCATCTTCTCAGACCACAGTGGAATAAAATTAGAAATAAATTCCAACAGAAACACTTAACTCTACACAAAGTCCTACAAATTAAATGACCTATTGCTGAACTATTATTGGGTCAAGGAGTAAATTAAGAGGGAAATTAAAAGGTTCTTCAAACTAAATGACAAAAGGAACACAAATTATCAAAATATGTGGGATTCAGCAAAAGCAGTCCTAAAAGGAAATTTCATAGTCTTAAAAGCCTACATCCAAAAGACAGAGAGGTCACAAATCAATGATCTAATGAATCATCTCAAAGAATTGGAAAAGGAAGAGCAAACCAATTCCAAATGTAGCAAAAGAAAAGAAATAACTAAGGTCAGAGCAGAACTAAATGAAATCAATAACAAAAGACTTATATAGAAGATTAATGAAACAAATGTTGGCTATTTGAAAAGATAAAAAAAAAAAAAATGCCAGGCCTCTGGTTAGATTAACCAGAAAGAGTAAAGAAATGACCCTAATAAGTTTAATCAAAAATAAAAAAGGAGATATTACAACTGATACCACAAAAATATAAAATATCATCTCTCAATACTATAAAAATCTACATGCACATACACTTGAAAACGTTGAGGAAAGGAGAAAATTCTTGAAAACACACAACCTCCATAGGCTCAATCATGAAGAAATAGAATTCCTGAATAGATCAATATCAAGTAACAAAATTGAAGCAATAAAGAATCTCCCGACAAAGAAAAGTCCCAGACCAGATGGTTTCATAGCCAAATTTTATCAGACCTACAAAGAACTGGTACATATACTGCAGAAATTATTTAGAGAAAGAAGAAATCTTCCTCAACTCATTCTATGAAGACAGTATCACCTTGATACCAAAGCCAGGAAAGGACACAACAAAGAAAAATACAGGCCAATATCCCTTATGAATATAGATGCAAAAATTCTCAACAAAATCCTAGTAAACCAAATTCAGCTGCATATCAAAAAAAAAAATGCACCATGACAAAGTGGGCTTCATCCCAGAGATGCAGGGATGGTTCAACATATGCAAATCTATAAATGTGATCCACCACACAAATGGAGGCAAAAACAAAGACCATATGATCCTCTCAATAGATGCATTCAACAAAATTCAGCATCCTTTTATGTTAAGAATGCTTAACAAAATAGGCATAGATGGAACATACCTCAAAATTATAAAAGCCAGATACAACAAACCCACAGCCAACATCATATTGAATGGGGAAAAATTGAAAGCATTCCTGCTTAGAACTAGAACCAGACAAGATTGCCCGTCCTCTCTCGCCACTTCTATTCAACACAGTGCTGGAAGTCCTAGCCAGAGTGATCAGCCAAGAGAACAACATCAAGGGTATCTAAAAGGGGAAAAATGAGGTCAAACTATTGTTCTTTGCTGACAATATGATCTTATATCTAGAAAACCCCAAAGATTCTGCCAAGAGACTCCTAGAATTGATAAATAAATTCAGCAAAGTCTCAGGTTACAAAATCAATGTACACAAATCAGTAGCATTCCTGTACACCAACAACAGTCAACAAGCTGAGAATCAAATTGAAGACTCAATACCTTTCACAACTGCAAAAAAGAAAATAAAATACCTAGGAATATATTCAACCAAGGAGGTGAAAGACCTCTACAGGGAAAATTAGAAAACACTTAGGAATGAAATCACCGAGGATGTAAACAAATGGAAAAATATGTCATGCTAATGCATTCACAGAATCAACATTGTTAAATGTCTATACTACCCAAAGTGATTTACCGATTCAATGCAATCTCCATTAAAATACCAATGTCACTTTTTGCAGCTCTAGAAAAAATAATGCTAAACTTCGTATGGAACCACAAAAGACCCCAAATAGCCAAAGCAAAATTAAGCAAAAGGAACAAATCAGGAGGCATCACTTTACCAGACTTCAAGGTATACTACAGGCTATACTACAAAACAGCATGGTACTGGCACAAGTACAGAGACATAGACCAATGGATCAGAACAGAGAATCCAGATTAAACCCACCTACCTACAGCCATCTGATCTTTGACAAAGCAGACAAAAACATACACTGGGGAAACGAACCCCTATTCAATAAATGGTGCTGGGAAAATTGGATAGCCACATGTAGAAGATTGAAACAGGATTCGCACCTCTCACCTCTCACAAAAATCAATTCATGATACATAACAGACTTAAACCTAAAGCATAAAACTATAAGAATTCTAGAAGAAAATTTGGGAAAATCTCTTATGGATATTGGCCTAGGCAAAGAATTTATGAAGAAGACCCCAAAAGCAATGACAGCAACAACAAAAATAAATAAGTAACAAAAAATAAGTAAAAAATAAATAACAAAAATAAGTAAAGTGGGAATGTAACTCACAAAGTAGTTACAAGAATAGAATGTTTTAAGGTGTCTGAAAGTGCATCATCACATAAAGGGCTACTAGTCAGAATGTACAAAGAACTAAAGCAAATTAGCAAGAAAAAAAATCAAACAACCCCATTAAAAAGTGGACAAAAGACATGAACAGAAACTTTTCAAAAGAAGACAGACTAATGGCCAACAAACACATGAAAATATGTTCAATGTTTCTAATCATCAGGGAAAGGCAAATCAAAACCACAATGAGATATCACCTAACTCCAGTGAGAATGGCTTTTATCAAAAAGTCCCAAAACAGCAGATGCTGGTGTAGATCAGAGAGAAAGGAACACTCATACACTATCAGTGGAGTCCCAAAACAGCAGATGCTGGTGTAGATCAGAGAGAAAGGAACACTCATATACTATCAGTGGAACTGCAAACTAGTACAACCTCTATGGAATGTAGTATGGAGATACCTCAAAGAACTAAAAGTAGACCCACCATTTGATCCAGCAATCCCACTACTGGGCATCTACCTAAAGGAAAAAAAAAGACATCCTATAAAAAAGACATTTGAACTCAAATGTTCATAGCAGCACAATTCACAATTGCAAAGATGTGGAATCAACCCAAGCGTCCATCAATACATGAGTGGATTAATAAAACGTGGTATATGTATACCATGGAGTACTACTCATCCATAAAAATATGGTGAACTAGCACCTCTTGTGTTATCCTGGATGGAACTGGAAACCATTCTTCTAAGTGAAGTATCACAAGAACGGAAAAATAAATACCACATGTACTCAGTATTAAATTGGAACTAATCAATCAACACTCGTGTGCACATATGGTAGTAAAACTCATAGAAATCAAGCAGGTTGGAGGGGTGGGTGAATTCACATCTAATGGGTACAGTGCACACTCTCTGGGTGAGGTATAACTTTGACTCCAACTGCTCAAAAGCAACTCATGTAACCAAAATGTTTATACCCCTTAGTATTCTGAAATTTAAAAAAATAAAGAAAAATAAATTAGTTAAAATTAAATACAATTAAATAAGTTAGTTTCTCTGTCACCTCTCGTCTTCTGGAACTAGATGAAAGCAGGGGAGGAGGTGTGGGTCCTGACCACTCTGGAGGTGCTCGTGCAAGAGCTGGAGGGCGAGCCTCAGCCATCTCCACGGAGCGAGTCTGGAACAGTCGGTGAACGGGTGTGAGGGAAGCCGGGGAAGGTGCCAGCATTCACAGTGACTTGAGTCCCAGCCAACAGAGCGTCCATGCGGCTTCCTGTCACAGGTCCCTCCTCTGGAAAGTGGGGCTGCAGCGCCTCACAAAGGAGTTCCAGGAATGAAGTGTTTCAAGGTGTCTGCAAGAGCATCAGCACACAGAGAGCCGGGCAGCCTTCACCTCCACTCTTGACTCTTCTTTCGCTTGTTGTTTTTACTCTTAGGCATTTGTTTGCGCCTAGCCCAGCCTAGAGAACAAGCACTCTTTGAAGACAAGGACTCTGCCTGCCTCAGGTCTGAGTCCCCAGAACCCAGCACAAGGGAGCATTTAATAAACATGGCTGTTATCAATGAGTGAATGAATAGGCACGTGGCTGTTGCCCTTGGCACTTGATGGGAAATTAGTGCCTTTTTAAAATATACAGCAGGTGTGTCTGACTAATTATTTAAACCAGACTAAAGTAAATGGTGAAACAGTTCACCCAGATGCACCCCCAAACCTAAGCTGTGTCATTTCCACATTTGCTTTCCAAAGATTTCCATTTTAGGGCTCAGGGGCACAGCACCTAAGTCTGCAAAGGCACCCACGGTCTTCCATCACCAGCATTTTGGGATCAGGGCAATTAAGCTCCAACTGTATTCTGAGCTTTTGCAGCAATCGGAAGAGCAAATTAAACATGTCTATAAGGGAGTTGAATGTGTTCCATGTTGAATGATGAGATAAAGCTGACAGGGATGCAGCTCATCGTGTTGAAGCAACTGAGAAAAACATGTTGGAAGGAAGTAAAACAATGTAAAATACAGCTAGAACCCGCGAAAGATAAGCAATTTATTTTCCTCTCACACCATATTGGATCACAGAGGAGAGTGATGTCATTATTTTATTATTTATAACTGCTGGGACTTAGCCACGCGAGACTTGGCTGAGGTGTCTGGATTTCAGACCGTTTGTTTCCTGCTTTTATCATTAATCACTCCTCCAGCCAAACACTGACGCCCCAGCAATGCAGAGAGCCCAGACGCACAGCTGCTGCGGGCGGGGAAGACCAACTGCCAAACAGCGCGCGCAGGTGCACCGTTGGGGCCTCGATGGCGCAAACTCGGAACGTCGCGCGGTGCTCACCCTGCAAGGGCGGTTAGAGGTCACCTGGTCCTACCGCTCATTTCTCACATGGCAAGAGCGCAGGTGACGTAGGTGAGGACCCGTTTTGCTGTGAGGACAACCGACTCCACCACCTCCTAACCTGCAGGACTTTGGGGAGTAATACGAATGCTCTGGTCTGTCTTCCAATTTGCAAAGCTGTCATCGTCACCGGCTCCCGCCTCCTCACTGCGAGTCCCCTTCCCAACAGGTGCACTGCAGAGACAGAGCCAGTCTGTGTGAAACGCTCTGCAAACTGCACTTCCCTCCACAGAGACGGGACCAGCCAGCGGGCTCCAGTCACCAAGGATCCGATCCAAAGATGGCACAAATCGCTCATCTCAGAGGGACACCCCTGCTGATGGCTGTCCCGACACCGCACTGCCCCGCAGGGTGGCCCCGTGATGCAGCCGCTCCACATTGAGATGTGCCGTATATGGAAAACACATGTTAGATTTGAAGGCTTAGTACCAAAAAACAGAATGCCAAACACATTCATATTTTTATATGGATTAAACATGGAAATGCTAATATTTTGGTATTTTGGGGTTAAAGAAAATATATTATTAAAACTGACTGTTCCTGCTTCATGCCACTCATAATGTGGAAACTTTGAAATTGCCTATGTGCCCACCTTCTATTTCTGCTGGACACCCGGCCTGTCTGTCACGCTGGGTTTTCTCACATTCAGCAGCTCCTGCTGTCACACAGCAGGCCAGCCAGGAGGAGATGTCAGGTTGTCCCAGGCAGGCAAAGCCTTGGCCTCAGCCTTACTGTCGTTGGAACTTACCCAGCGGTAAGAACTCGTCCGAGTACACCCTTTCTTGCCTTTTGTCCTTGAGACTGACAGTTTTCAGGCTTTCCACACAGTGTCATTGAAAACAAGCATCCAAAGGATATTTACAATCCTAGAACCAACGGCCAATCCTGGGTGTTCTGGGTTGAACTGTGTTCCTCCTGAAGATATGTTAAGTCCTCACCTCTGTAACCTGTACGTGAGACCTTATTTGGAAAAGGGTCCTTTGCAGATGTAACTGGGTAAGGTGGGGCCACAGCGATTACCGGAGACTCTAAACCCCGCAACTGGTTTCCTTGTAAGAGGAAGAAACACCACACGGAGGCCATTGCTGGGACTCAGTTTCGAGGTGTGTCTGGGGGCCCTTGGCCAAAGGGGCCCATTCAGCCAACAGAGGGTTCAGGCTTTTATTTTCAGTTCACGGACTCAAGTTCAGCACCACAGTCATCCTTCTTCCTGTTGACAGCCTAGTTTTCAGGAACCCTCAGGGTTTTACTGTCCACAGAGGCTGTCCTGATTCTCAGACACTGTGCCATTTCAGGCTGCCTTGAGTATCTTTTGAAATAAAAAACAAACAAGATTACAACTGAAATGGTGGCAGAAGGCTCGTCTGTTTCAGCCTTTGGCAGAGATGACAGCAAGCTCAGCCCTTATCACAGTTAACAACTATCAAGTGTGGCCTCTTCTTCCCGTCATTAGCTAGCCATACGGGGAAAAACAAAACTGAACGGTGACCTTGTCAGAAACTGGTTGGAATAAAACGTAATTGGGAAGAAATATGTGTCCTTACTGTATCTAGTAAAACTAACCTGCCTGCCTGGAAAGTCAGCAGCAGAGGCCATGCCTGGGACAGAGCATGAAGGCAGGTGGCCACGATTGTAATCAGAGTCTGATGAGGCAGGAGGCTCTGTCAAGACACTGCCGTGAGCAGACCCGCCGGCCCCTTCCGGTCTCGTGGAAGCTGGTCTCCACGAGAAGAGCAGGATGCATCCTTAGAACCGGGCGTGAACCCAGGTTTATTGTTGTAAATTAAAAATGAGTGTATTTTCAGAGACTTCACATGGCCCCATGTTCTGGTTATTAGTTATGCACACCGGATCATTCCATATACAAATTGCCCGTGTTTGTGGACTGTCCACAGCAGAGATTAATTCCAGACTCCCTGCTGATCGTGATCTCTGGCAGCAACACTGTGAGGGTCTCGTGTCTCTCCTCCGCCCTGAGTCCATGTGTATCTGGAAATGCAAACAGACGACAAAATGGAACAGAGCTAGATTTTTGTCACAGAACGGAGCTGCTGCCAGCAGAGACTCGCTGGACAAATATTTACTGAGCGCTAATTATGTGCGAGACACGGCTCTGTGTCCTGGAGATGCAGCCGTGACCACAACAGACCAAGACCCCTGCCCTCCCTCTCTGGGAGCCAGAGTTCCGGTGGAGGGATGCTGCCTCGGGAAAAGTACTACATCCATCAGGCCCTGGGCCCAGACCATTCTAGAGACATGTGTTAAGTTCAAAAAACATGTACTGAGCACTTTCTGAATGCCTGGCACTAAGACCAAGACTCCACTGCTGGAAAGCTTAAAGTCAATTAAACAGCTACTCTTTACTGGGCAGCAACCGTGAACTCCGCGAGGCACTTTATAATTTATTATTTAATAATGCTATTAAGTAGGTTTTATTATCCCCACTCAAATTTAGAGAGGTTAGCCAGCTTGCCGAAGGGACAGGAGCAGGCGAACTGGAAGGAAAACGCAAACGCAAATCTTCTGGCAGAGCCCACCCTGATCCGTCGCTGCCCCTGCCTCTCAGTGAAGAATGGGCGGTGACTGGCCCAGGCAGCCGGGAGCCACAGACCCAACTACAAGCTCAAACTGAGGTTGAAGAGAGGAGCAAAGATGGAAAACTGGGAAAGGGCTTCTAATCATCAGAGCCAAGAGCAGAGGGGGCACGTGCTTGAAGAATCGAAGCCCAGACAAATGGAAACAGACACGCGGAGGCTGGGCCAGCGCCGGGGAAGGCTTGGGCCTTGAGGCAAAAGTGAAGCCAGGACTCAAGACTGAGATTTCACGTGGGGCCACACGCACGCCCAGGACATGATGCCAGCAACTTAGGAGGGACAGGCAGCCCCGACGGCCCAGCTTACAATTACGGGAAGGAGTAAAGCAGGTGCTCACTTATGCCTCGGAGGGGTGTCCCCAGCTCTCCCCTCCCTGCCGGAGCAGCCATGAGCAAAGACACCCAAGGACCCCAGAAAGACCAAGACACTCTGTTCCCCACCTGCATCAGGGGACGAGGCGGATGGATGCCTGCAGGCAAAATTGATACTCTTGGAGCAAGCGTTAGACCGAGGGGAACACGAGCTCTGCCCAGGGCACTCTGGCCTCGTGTGAATCCTAAACACAAGCCAAGTCTCTACACACCAGGTTTTGTCTCTAGCTGAGCTAACGTAACCTCTGTCAGCATAAACACTCAGTTCGTTTCATAAGACGTGAGTGGCTCCATACAGCTCGCAGAATGTTAGAAACACAGGAAATGAACGTGAGCAAAAGGAGAGGGGAGAGAAGGGCCAGCAGACACGTCACACACTTCACCGCGCTGGGTGACTGTCGGAGTGGGGATTGCTCCACACTCCTTTCCGTGCACACTGGGCACGTGTGCAGAGCAGCTTTCACGTGCACTTTTAAACTTCCTCTTTGTCCTCCTGCTCTGACAGTTCTAAGCATCTGGAGTGATTGGCTATCTTTACTTTGTGGTCGTGGTGACTGACGCTCTAGAATATAAGCAATGACGTCAGAAGGCTGGCTTGACGTGCCAAAGCGTTCTGGCTTTTTGCCTGCTGCCATGTACCGTAGCATTCGTGGAAATATTGTTTGACGCTTGCTATGGCAACTTAATATCAGAGCCGTCCATACTCTAATAAGCCGGGAGAGTCATCATTTCAAACTCCACTTAGGAAATCACTGGGAGCTGTTCTATTATTTCTTCTAGAAACTGAATATTCCTGCCCTGTCTCCCCAGAGGCGTCTGCAATCACTGCACGAGGATAGAAGAGGCTAAATTGGAACAGAGGTATTTGCTATCTCCTGTTATTCAATCTCACTGAAGATCTGTACGGCAAGCAGTTTCTGAGGAATTTCTCAAGAGATGCCACAGGCCAACCGGAGGCCAGCTCCTCCTCCCCGCTCCAATTTGCTGCTTGTATTGACAATCTGTACCTCTTGCAGTCAAGTGGCAGATTAAAAGTCAGAATTAGCGGAGTGGGGAGGAAGGGATGGGCGAAAACCTACCCAACGGGTACAGTGAACACTAGCTGGGAGATGGGCAGCCTCACAACCCTGACACAAGCCATAACAAAATCCATACAGGCAACCAAAAACATCTGTACCCCATAATATTTTGAAATTTAAAAAATCAGAATTAGCAATCTGTGGTGCTAAGCCGGGTGGAGGGGGGTAAAGACATTTGGAATCAGAATTTACTCACATTCCTGCAAAGGGGTGGGGTGAGGGACCTGCAGAGAACAAACACCTGGCAATAAACCTGTCCAAGGCCCAGGTGGCGTCCTGTGGCTCAGCTCAGCACCGCAGCCGCCCTCCTCCTTGGGCCCTGGGTGGCCAGCTGGCTCACACCTCTGCCCTGCGTCCTCCAGACACAGGTGGCACACCTGAGTGGCATGGAGGCGTGTGCCGCGCACCTGCTGCTGTCAGAGATGGATGCTGCTGCCACGCCAGGCAAGGAGCCACGAGAACAGTCAGGCCACTCATCCGTCAAGCCCTGCCTCTCGGAGAGCCCGTGGCAACGGCGCCAGGAACAGCGCCAGAGGCACATTTCTTGCTTCTTTTAATGACTTTGTTCACGGTTCTAATTAATTAGCATGGCATTAGCAACAGCCATGTATAGGGGCCCAGGAATATTTTGTGATATAAACAATTCACATTACTCTTAAGTTTGTATATGAGAGCCTAAATCCATCATGAGTGAATTATAAGATGGATTGTAAAGATAACATTCATAAAGTATGATGATGATTCTTTATAACCAAAACTAAATACACATTGAACACTAGCATTATGGAACACTTTCATTTTTATAAACATGTTTAATTAAATTTTGCAAAATTAAACCTCAAATTTTACTTTATTGAAACAATTTTGATTTTTGGATATTTACTAATTATTTTTACTTTGTCTTTTAATTTTAATAAAATAATAAAGAAAAACAGTACTATTGAAAACATCATGAAAAATGACTTTAATTTTTTTTTTAACCTTAACATTTAGGGAAGGTGGCTCTTATCTAAATTTATAGTTCACTGGTAAAATGTTCACGTTTCCTATTCTGAATGCAACTACATTTTCCTCTCTAGTCCTTTAGGTCAGGGGCTGACTGGCAAACTTTCTTGATGAAAGACCTGCTTCACGTCATCAAGAATGAATGGAAGTTGGTATTTTTCTAGAAACAGAGCTTGAAGAAAAAGCAGAAAAGAAAACAGTCACAGAAACACTCAAAGAGGCAGCCTGTTAAAATTTTTTAAACTGAAGACAATAGAGATGAACAGAGTTTTGTTAAGTGTGACCCACATAGAATTTGTGAATAGGGCATTACAAATATATTTTTTGAAAATTTGATTATTGATCAAAACAGTAAATACGAGTAAAAATAATTTCTAATCAAATTCACAATTGAATAATTTGACATTTTCCAACTTCAATCATAAAAAATATAATGTTACCTGTATTTTAATTTTGTTTCTATGAACAAACATTGATTGTGAGTAAGGATTTTTGTTGTAATGATTTATAGTTTGATTTACGACTTTTCAATGTTAAAAACACAGCGCATGTGGGTCCTGTCTGTGCTCCTGCCCAGGCTCTGTGACGCGGGCGGCAGCCCCGTATGACCCCGCGGAGAGGCCGTTTTCTGCATGAGCACCGGGATTCTGTCCCTTCTCATCGGATGGTTCTTCCTTAAAGATTGTTTTTGATCACAGAAATCCCAGACTCAGGAGGTTTCTACACATCTCCACGGTCTCCAGTTCAATTCCTCAGGCTGACACACAATGACACTCCTGGTTTCTCCAGAACACACCTTTCCTTCCCCCCCTCCCTGCACTCTCTACCGCGATTTTCCACTCTGGTGGACCAACCTTGCTGGGCCTCCCGCCCAGGCGTGGCACAGCCCTGCCGTCTGGGGTAGGGATTCCAGCCGCTGCACCTGTTTCAGCACTCAGCGCCAGGCTGACACCTTGGGGAAGCCCCCAGGGCTGCACACACATGCGGAGTGTGCTCCCAATTCTACAACATGCGCTCTCTGCACCCCCAGGAGGCAGGTGGCTCTGTAGTTAGTTACCAAAGAATAATGTCTCACTCCCCCAACCAGAGTGTAATCTTAGTAAGACCTGACGCTTTTTGAGGCACTATGACATGCCAAGTACTTCACATTCACTGTGAAAGTAAAACTAACTGAACTGAATTGACAACTGCGGTGGGTAACATCAGGTGTCACTTGACTGGATTAAGGGGTCCCCAGGTAGCTGGTAAAGCATCATTTCTAGGTGTGTCCATGGCGTGTGAGTCAGTGGACTGAGTGCGGAAGGTCCACTCAGCTGAGCCCCAGGTAGAACAAACAGGCAGAGGAAAGAGAATCTACCTTTTCCTCTTTTCTGCAGCTGAGACACCCTTCTTCCCCTGCTCTTGGACATCACAACTCCAGATTTTTCAGCCTTAAGACTCAGGGACTTACCCCAGTGACCCTGTGAGTTCTCAGACCTTTAGCCATGGATGGAACTTTCTGGGGCCTCCAGCCTGCAGGTGGCCTGTCATGGGACTTCTCAGCTTCCATAACCAAGTGAGCCGATTCCCATAATAATCCCCTCTCGTATTCACACACACACACACACACACACACACACACACACACACACAAGAACCTATTGGTTCTGTTTCTCCGGAGAACCCTGGCCAATACCACAATTGATATTCACTATAAGAACCAAAATTCTTCCCACTCTCTTACACTCCCTGAATTCCTGCCGGTCAGGTTTACATCTTATACAAACCAACACGCCCCACACAGCCCCGCATCAGATACCCAGAGCAAAGTGACCCCTCAACAAGAATGCAGGATCATTACTGGAGATGTCAAAGAAAAAATCACAACTAAGCTACTAGGAAATCATGTAAAAACTATAGCATTTATAAAAACAAACCCCTAGATGGCCTTACCCATTGATATGTAAAATCACATAAAATACTTATTTTTTTCACATCCAAAATATAATAAGTCTTAGAAAATTATTTCCCCCAAAATTAAATTACCACCTCTCCTATAAACTCATGAGAATCCTAGAAAGGATACTAAAATATTAACTAGGATACATTGGTGTTATGATATTCTTTTAATTGCAATATAAATAGATAAAATGCCAGGAAAAAAAAAACAATCTAGATATCTGGCTGCTATTTGTCACTGACTACTTAGCTAATTGGGGTAAAATAGAGACAAGAACTCAGAAGTCCTGACTGTCCACGTTCTTTATGCTCTTCATTATCCTGTGTGAGATCTGTCCTTACCAAAGAAACATGAGAACTACATTCTTGCAGTAAACAGATGGTTCAAGATAAACTGGTCCAAGATCACTGGTCTGGATCTAGCCTTTGATCCAAAATGTGTCGTTTGCTCCACCTTCCAGGTTTTAAGAAAATATTTCCTAAATGGACCTTTGGGGACATTAATACGGAAGCTGCGCCTTTTACAAATCGCATTCATCCATGCAGTTGGGGGCCTGGAGCCCGTGGTGTGGGGTCACAGCTGACGGTGCACAGCTGTGGCCGGTGACGTCACGTCGGGAGCTGGAAACACAGAAGTTGGCACAGGCTACACCAGGGCTTCCCACCCCACCCCTGAAAGCCAGCTGTTAAACATTTGCTTTTTTTTTTTTTTTTTTTTGCCAAAATATTCTTGGTGGGTATATAAGAAGGAGAGAAGAAATAATATAAGCATTTTTAAAATAATTTTGGAACTCATACAAACAGGTATAAAAGGAACTGTGGGGAAGTTTGGAAAGGGACAATGAGTAGGGGGTCAGTGATTTTTGGTTAACAAACAAAGTTGCTGACACAATAAATACAAAGTTAGTTTTCCATACCTTCCTTCACTCATGCCTTCTACCAGCCTCTGCACTGAAATAATATTAGCATTAAAAAATATAACCTATTTTTTGAGATTTAAAAAATTTGAAAAAATGAAAACATGCCCAAAAATGAGCATTTCATGAAAAATTCTATGTTTCCATTGGTCCGATTAAAAAAAAAAAAAAAACAGGAGGAAGAAGAAGAAAAAGTCATGACATCTAGGAGCTGGTCCTTGCCGGGGCTCTCCCACAGCATCTATGCAGAACGTCAGGAATAGGTCAAAATACATCACCACAAGAAATAAATAAGAAAAAAATTAGAACTCACCAATTCTCCATTTTTTTGAAATTTTGAATATCCCATCTGTACTTTTTAAACAGGAGTCAGCCTAACTGACATGTAAACTTGTTTTCTCACCAAAAAACTATAAGATGAAAACTTTATTTATGTTAATATGTACTGGTCTTACTGGTAAACAATGCCAAAGTCATTTTGTATTAGTATTTAAAATTTCTTTCTAAGATTCTCTGGGCAAACCATTCTAAACCTCTAAGTTCATATCCGTGTTTTATTCGCACATTTAAAGTGGGAAAGACACGTTCAGGGGCAAACACAGCATCAGCTGAGCGCATGATACACACTTAAAGTTGGAACTTCCTCGTCAACTGTTCAGCTGAGCCAGCAGCAGTGAATTATTCTAGATATATTAATACCATTTGAATAATAAGCACCATAATCTTAAAAGCAACCATAATCTTAGTGACAAATGTCCCTCTTACAGCCAATTTGCCACGTCCAGATACAAGTTGTGCCCACCTGTTTCTGAGTCTATTCAGATGTTACTGATGGTTCATGGAAAGACGAGGTTCACCTATGGGCACCCCCAGAAGGGCAGCAGGAAATGATCAGAAACCAGATGAAGGGAGCTGCCTGCCTCAGAGCTCAAAGAGCACACACACTTCCCTGCTCCACCTGGGTGCCTCCGAGGCTACCAAGTAGGCAGTGCAAGTCTGCAGTTCAAACCTGTGCATTTGCACAAACGAAAGCCTCCCTTCCACTCCATCATCCTGGCTAGAGTACAGTGGATCGTCACAGCTCACAGCAGCCTCAAACTCCTGGCTCAAGTCATCCTCCTGCCTCAGCCTCCCGAGTAGCTGGGGCTGCAGATGCACCAAACCACACCCAGCTGATTTTTCCTATTTTTAGTAGAGATGGGGTCTTGAACTCCTCAAGCAATCCTCCTGCAGGACTTTTAATTTGCATGTCCATATAACAAGTTTTGTTATCTCGTTTCTATTCCATACTGAATTGAAAGTAACAAATTATAGTCAGGAAGAGGAACTGTCTGGACAAGCACCACGTGGCTAGTAAGAAGAGCTGGCTCACAGGGCAGAGCCAGATAAAGGCGGTGCATGGAAAAACAGCAGATCACAGACCTAAAATGGATCTTTCACTTCACACACTATAAAGCAATAATTTGTCTTTTTAATGTTCATCTAGAGTCAAGGCAATTATGTTCAGTGAGTATGCATGATGCCTTTTTGTAAAGATTTACAGCCCAAAGATTTACACTGTGTGCAGGTGTTCATACAGGTGTGCGTGCAGGTGTATGTGTGCGCTCTGGTGTGACCAGAGTTTGGTGAATAGATAAATCTCTACCCAGGTCCCTGTAAGACATCTGCTGCTGAGTGATTAAAAGCAAACCGTGTCCTGGGTTAGACTGGGTGTCTGCCCGCTCACACTGTGCCCATGCAAAGAGGCTGAACCGGTTCCAGCAAGGGTGTGAAATAGGGAGATATACTAAACTATTTCAATTCCTCCCCCTTGAACTCCTTAATCTCAGCTTTTCAGGAAAAAAAAAACTGACTCAAATTTCCCCATGAAGAAAAATAATTACATAATCTATAATTGTTTATCTTTGCTGAGCAAAATCTCTCCACCTACCTCTCGAGTATTTTTTACCCAACTTACCTCTTATCTTACCAAAAGGGCAAAAAAGGCAAGATTCAGAATGTTCTATCTTTGATACACAGAAATTCTGCCAAGAAACCAAGCCCTCTCAAATTACTACCTAAAAAAGGCAAAACCCATGACATCTGCGTCAGGCCGAGATGGAGTCACAGACATTGGATTTACTCTCTTTGCTCAAATAACCAGTAAACCAGACAGTCAGCATGGCGGGACCACACTTCCTCAGTGAAGGGAGACAGACAAAGACCAGCCTGGGGGAGGTTCCAGGCTCCAGGACAGAGAGAGGACACCCAGAAACAGCCTGGACATCTTGAGGAGGAAGCAGAAGTCCCAACTTCAGGGAGGTATGGGCAGCGGAGACTCAGGGCAGATGAGCAGGGATGGGGGAGCTGCCCAGACAGCGAGCCCTGATGTCTGCACATCCAGGAGGGGAAGTCACACCCAGGGCAAGGACCAACATGGAGAAACAGGCAGGTGGGCTCCCAAAGCCTACACAGGGCTGGGGACATTAGCAAACCCGCAAAGGGAGGTTCCTCTCTGTTGTCCACCACAGAGAAAATCGATTACTGAGATGACAAGGACTGTCAAGGAAGAAAGAAAATTTATGGCAGAGGATGTTGACCAGGAGGTGGAAGGACAGCCCCAAACCTGCCTCCCCAGCTGGTGGAGTCAGGGGATTCTCTAGAGGTGAAATGAATAATGCATGGAGCGAGTGAGCATCGTTACGTGTCTGGGGTGGAGTGCAGGGGCGCAGGCGCAGTGAGGAATCACAGTGGCACATACAGCGCATGGTCAAGAAGTGCCGAATAAGCCCCTCCCAGGACAGAAAGTTTGGCAGTGAACTGAGCTGGGGTAACCTGGTCATCCTCTTGGTCTTGTGCACACGCGGCTGCAGGGAGGAGGTTGCTCAGCGGGTCCCTGGGCAAGATCTTTGGGGGAATGCCGCTTATTTTGACTTCTCTGAACAATCGGGTAGTGTAAGGCCTTCTAATTACCTTGTGACTGCAAGAAGGATCCACCATTTCTGAAAAACAACTCAAAAGGGAGGGGATCAGTGAAAACAGAAAATTATAAAGTTCTGGTCAGCAAATCTTACTGGTCTGGGAACTTGAAACATAAGAGAGATGCCAAAAGGTATCTCTGTTCATGGAGCCGGATACAGGAATAGTTCATGTTCCTGCCAAAGTGGGAAGATGGAAGAACACCTGGGGCATCCTTTCCCCCAACGTTCTGCCCACCAATCCATGGTCAAGCTGAGTGTGTGCCCAGGTGGCTGCTTCAGCAGGATGCAGGGCTTAGAACACCCCCTGTTGGGACCCAGCCCACTGCACTATGGGCCAGAGATAGTCACCTGCACAGGCTGCCCGTAGGCCCTGAGGTGGCGGGAAGGCAGGACCTGCAGGGACACCCCATACCAAATGGAAACTGGCCCTTTTGCCACCTCTTCTTCCTTTGCATCTAGATCAGATGACGACTACTCTGGATTAATCTTGCTCATTCTGAGCTGTCCTGTGCAAGTTCAAACTGTGACGCAACAGGTGCGGTGGCAGGCTCCAGGGGAACACTGGGAAGAGTTCAGCTGTGCCGGTTTTATGTTGGCGTCATCAAATGCTTCAGACAGAGCATCAGTCCAATCCCAATAGTGGCTCGGTTTTCCACCCAATTCATGGAACAAAACAAATGGTTTGGGATTTGGTTCTGTTGAAGATGAATGCACCTGACCTTACCGTGGATGCCACTGTGATTCAGTTAAGTTAGACATCAAGACAAAACTGTATGTCTTTGTGGGATCCCATTTCAGTGAAGCCTTGTGTTGTGGTTTAATAACATTCCTTCCAAATTAAGAGACCTATGGAACAGAAACATGCTTGGAATTGCTTGTGATGTGCAGGTATTTTTCTAACATCCAGAATAGAAACAGTCATTGTCAAAATTGATATTTTTCTATACCTAACACACATACACATACATACGTGAAGTTATCTTTAGTAGCCCTTCTCACCATCAGAAGTGTCCTGGTTCTGACGATAAGGTCCATGGTTGTCCTAGTCACTGGATCAATGGAGAGTGCGTCAACTTTTCCTTCTCTCCTTCCCATAAGAGAGGGTGGGGAGAAAACCCCCCTGAAGTCGAGGGAAGGACTTGTCATGTGTGTCAACCACAAAGACTGAGACTTACAGGAGAGAGGGCCTGATGCACTATCTTTGATTTCCCTTTTTTCCAACTCAGGTATTTGGTTTTTGACATCTTTCTACAGATTTTACCTTGTGGTCTCTCTCATAGGAGATGTAAAATTGTTGAGTTTTTATTCTGCCAAAGCATCTATTATTCAAACAAATTTTGCACCTTCTCAGCTCTCCAGGTTGTCTAATTCCACTCCAAAAATATTTGCTCCCCAGTCCTCCACTTAACCTAGATTTGGCTTAACCCGTCATTGCTGCGCCTGCCTCTTTTTTAGTAGCCCTCAAAGCTGTCTGCACCTTTCCTTAGAGACCTAATTTGTAAACTAGCCATGCGTGTTTTCCAAGGGCAAATGCTAAATCTGACTCCCCACCTAGAATATCATATCATCTTCATCCAGCAGTGCTTGAATGACTCTATTCTTCCTTCCAAGTGCTCTGCAATCCCACTGTACGTGGTCCTGAGTCTCTAAGAGGTGGCCACACAACAGCACTTATCGCTGGCTCCCTGAGGGGTGTCCTCTCGGAGGCCCTCACTCCGGGCTCCCTTTAAAGACATCATTCCTTTTATCCCTTTAAACTCTTGTCTGTCTTCCTGTGTTGTGTTTCTTCAGGCCCCAGTCTCTCTTCCTGACATAATAGCAATTTATAACCCTTTCCCTAGTCTTATCTTTTAAAGACAATTTTATCATTATCTAGCCTAACTTCCATTATTATTTCTTGAGGTCTAAAAACATCACGTCTTTTTTTTTTCCATACTTTTATTGAACTAGCTCAAATTGTGCCTTCCAGAAACTTAACGCTACTTACACCAATATTACTTAATACATCCTTTTTTTATATGCACCAGCACCACACACACACACACACACACACACACACACACACACACACCCCACCTTACCCCTCTGCTCATCACCTCCATCAACCTCAAACTCAGCTTTCATGCATCCTGCCACTTTTTCTTGCCTGCCCTGCATGGCCCATGTAACAAGATAAGTCAACTTGAGTGGTAATATATTTTAGGAAATCAGCTCACTACAAATTATGACTGTAAACATTGTACTGTAAATGCTTTGCAGTTTTCCCCCAATTAAAAAAAAAAAAGAACAACTGACAAATGGAGAGAAACATTTTCAAATATACCACAGAAAAAGCATTAGTATTCCCAATGTATAAATAACTCTTAAAAATTGAAGGACAAGGAGTTGGGGGAGGAGCTCTTGCTTAATGCTTACAGAGTTTCTGTTTGGGATGATGGAAAAGTTCTGGAAAAAGTAATGATGGTTACACAACATTGTGAATGTACTTAATGCCACTGAATTGTGCACTTAAAATGGTTACAATGGCAAATGTTGTGTTATATATACTTTACCACAATAAACATTTTTTAATATTAAAAAATTGAAAGGCAGAGGGCAAAAAAATCCTAATGGAAAACTTAGAAAAAAACATGAACAGATAATTCCCAAAGAAGTTACAAAAATAGCCCTTAAACATAAGAAAAATGTTCAAACTCACTCATAATTAGAGAAATATAAAATAATGCAAAACTAAAATGCCATTTCCCACCTATCAGTTTGGTAAGACTGTAAACATATGGCAATAAACTGTGTCGGCAAAGTTGTGGAAAACAGGCACTCTCATGCAAACTCATACCACCCTTCTGAAGGGACATTCAGCAATATGTACAGAACTATATATGCAAGTTACCAGCAATATCTCTTCTGGGAAATATATCCAACAATACAAAAAATACATATGCTACAAGGTTATTTATTGTGGCATCATTTGTCATCACAAAATATTAGAAACAACCAAAATGCTCATACATAGGAAAGTGTATGAATAAATAAATGGAGCATTTACACAATGGAGTACTATGTAGATGTGAAAAAAATGAAAAAGATCACTGTAAGTTGATAATGAGTGAGTTCCAAGACATACGGTAAGTAAAAGGGGTAAAAAAAGTACAAAAGAGTGACATGCTAACTTTCACGTAAGAAAGAAGGAGATATAAGAAAATATACATGTATCTGCTCAATTGTGCAAAAGAAATACAGAAAGGATGAATGAGAAACTAAAGCTATTGGGTAACCACAGGAAGTGAGTGGGATTGGAGTGGAAAAAAATGGAAGAATGGGGAATAGGTAATAGAAGTGAAATGAAAGTGATACTTGTATGAGTCTACATTTTTGCTTAGTTCTGGCTTTTAGAACTACGTTAATGCTTTGCATATCCTAAAAAATTAAAACTAGGATGTGAGGAGAGAATTCAAAATGGAATACAATCAGCAACAAATGAGTCTAACTATATTACAATTGAACAATATAACCATACTGAAAGAACAAAACTAATCTAAGTAGCTTTGTTAAATAGTAGGTTGATTGTATACTGTAAGGTTAAAGACAGCAAGAACTATATATTATTCTCTAGTTAGTAAATTGTTTTTCACAGAGATTTGGATTAGAAATTCTGAAACTACTTTATGTGTACACTAGGACTGAACAAATACATAAATTTATCATGAATAATTAGGAGCAGGTTTCTGGCTGTTGGGAAAAGGAATTACAAATAAGAAAAACAGGAAGGCTAGAATGAACCCTGTAGTGCTCTGTTGAATAAGTGTCAGAATGAACTCATAGTTTTTAACATACATACACATGGAGATGTATAGAAATAAATTTAGGTGTGTTATACATGTATGAACAAACATGTATATGTTCCTTAACTCTGTTTACTGAGAATGTGAGGAAGTAATGACACCCCAGTACCAATGAATAGACCTAGTGCCCACATTTTGGTTTCTAAATACCATTCTCCATACAAGGAATCAGGGCTCCTTAGAGAAATGGTGATTTCAGGGCTGGATCAGGGAAAATACAATATAATGCTGAAACATCTTGTGATGCCAGAAAGTAAGGATGTGCTCAAAAAATGATGGGGGCACGTTGAAAGGACATGAAGCCAACTTAAAGGAGCTCCCAATGGCAAAATCTAGAACAATTTGAACAATAAAATAATGATAGTTAACAGATCATAATCCACAGGAAAAAAAACTTGTACTGATATAAATAAATAAGTGAATAAATGAATAAGTGGGAGATTAATGAGCAGCTATTCCTTACAGTAGAATTCCAATTAATGTATGTTAGAAGAAATGATAGAAATTGAAAAACTTCACTATTTGACAAAGACCACAGTAATAGTTGTTACCGGCAAGAATTATTGATATATGCTGTTAGGTCTGAATTATGTTCCCCCCTAATTCCCAATGGGACTGTATTGGGAGGTAGGTCCTTTACGGAGGTAAGTGAGGTTAAGTGAGGTCACAAGGGTGGGCCCAAATCGAAAGTAAATGGTATCCTCATAAGAAGAGGGAGAGATACCAGGGATACACACATATAGAGAAAAGGTCATGGGAGAACGCAGTGAGAAGGCGGCAGTCTGCAAGCCAGGAATATGCTGACACGTTGATGTTGGACTTCCAACCCCTAGAACTGTGAAAAAAACAAATCTCTGTTGTTTAAGTCACCCAGTCCATGGTGTTTTGTTATGGCAGTCCTAGCCGACTAATAAAGATGCTAAAATTAGTGGGCAAAGGTATGATGAGGAACAAGATATTCACATAGTCTCAAAGCCTCTCCTCACAAGATACTTTTTAATTACAAAGCTTAAAATAGCAACTTTATAGTAGTAGAGAAACCTTGCAGACACCACCTTAACCAAAGGATCAAGGTTAACATCACTAGTGATAAGACATATTGACATTATGAACCCCTGATATGGTGGCCTGAGACAGACACAACATCATTTCTGCAGCATTCTTGCCAAAATTGCATAATCTCAATATAATCACAGGAAAATAGCAGACAAACCCAAATTGAAAGTCATTCTACAAAATGACTGACCAGCACTCTTCAGAAGTGCAAGGTAATAGAAGACAAGGAAAAACTGAGGAACTGTCACAGACTGGAAGAGACTAAGGAGACATGACAACTAAATGTAATGTGAGATCGTGAACTGGATCCTGAAGCAGAAAAGACATTAGTGGGAAAACTGACAAAATCCATATAAGGCCTACAGATTAATTGCTAGTATTTTATCAATTTTAATTTCCTGATTTCAATATTATACTATGGTTATGAAAGATGTTAACAGTAGGGGAACCTGGGTTGAGGCATATGAAAAACCTATACTATTTTTGCAACTTCTCTGTAAGTCTAAAATTATTTCAATATAAAATTTTTTTAAAAGCATGCTGGTGAGTAAAAAAGCCAGGTGCAGAATGTTACCCTATGACCTCATTTGCATATCCTTCTGAAATACACACACACAAACAATAAAATGCACTGTTCGTAGATAGGTACCCATGTGCTAAAGGTATACAAACGTGGGCTAGATAGCGGTTGGTTCGCAGTCTTGGCTGCACATTGGGATCACCTGGGGAGCTTTAAAAACTACTGATGTGGGCAAAGAGGGTAAGTTACTGTCCTTCCCCTTGTCACTCTAGCACTCCCCAGTCTCAATAAGGAAAACTATATATCCATATCTACAGCAAATGAGGGTGCAAAATATACACAAAAATATGCTTAGGAATCTGTGAAAATCATCCAGAAAAAGTCAATAAAAATCCACTTTGATTTAGGAAAAAACTAACTAATGCTTGAGTTTCTCCCTTCCGCCAGAGATTCTGATTTTGTCTGGCACGTGGCCCAGACACCAGGGATTTTTAACAGATTCCCAGGTGATCCTGATGTAGAGCCAGGGTTGGGAACCACTGGGCCGGAAAGAGACATATGAAACACGTAATGGTGCTTGCTTCTAGGGAGGGAAGGAGGGAGAAGTGTGAGATTAGCAAGAGGAAACTTCAGCTTTACTTCAACTCTGAAGAAAAAAAATGACTAAATGTTAGATTTTTAATTTTGGAAGGCAAGACCACAGGTATATTATACTATTCTCCCTCTTTCCTGTGTTTCTCTAAATTTGTAACATCCTTGAAAGAGTAAAAATAAGTTTATTTGTGAACATATAGGAGTGTCATTTTGATAAACGTATATTATAATCAAGAAACATTGTTGGTTTGGTTTTATAGAAACAAAGGAATAAGGAAATAAAGAAACACAGGCTTCAGATTTGCAGCTGTTGAAGCCTCATTGGAAGCCCCATCAGTAATTTGGCGTCTTGGCCAGCCTTCTTGCTCACAGCTGAAACATGTTAGTATTTGTTCCAGGAGTTCATCTCTGATTAATTTCTGGCAATGCCACAATTTAATGGCTCAATAAAGTATAAAAATAATTGGTTCAATGGTAATAACAATAACAAGAATGATCTTTACAAGAAGAAATTATTTTTAAAGAGATAAGCACTTGCAATTTTTTTTAGTGATCCTAGACAGGCTAGTATTCAAACTGTTTGCGCGGCTTTGGCCATACTGCTTGTTTTCAGCCTGATTGATTGGTTCCCATGATGCACCAGCTGATAGATACTTGAATATCTACCTTGATCTTGTTGATCAGTTTGCACTGATCCATCCTGTCTCTCTCATCTTGCTCTCCAGTGGAAACAGTACACACTACAGCAAGAATGCTGCTAAGGGTACATTCTTGTGGTCAGGGAACAGAGCAAGACTGATGGTCTTCTGGAGAAGATCAGGGACATGGTCATCAAGAGGTTTCACCTAATCAAGTACAGAAAGTATATTCCAGCAAAGGGAATATGAGTTAATGTAAGGAAAGCTGATTGGTGGGGATATATTCTATGCTGGGGGGAAAAAAGAACTCTGGATAGGGAATAGAAAATGTGAGTTCTAACCCCACCTCTGCAAAAGTGGCTATGATATGTTTTGTCTTATTCCTTCCCTTACTGTCATCCACCTTCCTTCTCCCTTCCATTTTTAAAATTCCAGTCAACAAACATTTATTTATCCAAAAGGAAGTCCAAGTGTTTTGGAAAATAATTTGATTATCTGACATTATCAATAACTGTATTGTCACTCAGGAGAAAACCCCTTCCCCATAATTAATGAGAAAGAGGAAACCTCAGGAAATGGTTGTTTTTCTAAAGTATAATGTGTTTATTTTGTGATGTATGATCAATAAGCTAGCACTACACAAAACTTGGAATATAACATATTAATTAAGCTGGCAGCCCCTTTTGTACCCCATTCTACCTGTTCAATGTCTTCATAATCCTGTTGGTTGGTGGTTAATTTCTGTATATCTGTCTTTCCACCAGACCATGGGTCTGTCAGAGGCAGGAATCTTGTCTTATTCGTCTGTGTATCTCCAATGCCTAGACCCCAGTAAGCACTCAAATATTTTTCGGATGGACTAGAATGGCACTAAAAATGAGTAAATTAGTATATCATCTGTCAATGGCTCCTTTCTAGAGCTAATTCTTTGGCTTTATTTCTAGCTCAATGTAGTAGATGCTGTGACTAGTATCCTGATCCACTCTTCAAAATTGAACTACTCATTCCCCCTGCCTGGAGCGTTGGCAGCTAAACATTTTCCCCTGGTAGATAGATCTGCCTCAGTGGAGTTATGCCCCTTTACTAGGAGGTGCCCTCATCTAATGAATGGCTGATGCTCCAGAGCTCTCCATAGGATCAACAGAGGCCTTTATTGCAACTGCATGCAGCTCAAATTCTCCCCCTCAAATCCAGCTTCCTCTTCTTTCATAGGTGTTAATCCTGAGAGCATAGCTAATAAACTCTGCAACACGAATTTCTCCATCAGAATCTACTTCGTGGGGAACATGGCAGGCAACACTCTCTAACCTCTGTTTTAGATGTGCCCTTCTCAAACCTGATTCATAAAGCACCAAATACCTGTTGGAACCCAGATCCACTTCAGGGTATGTAGATAGGGCTGCAGACTCACTCACAGGACACCAATCTATTCCTCTGCCCCCCTCCTTCCTACTCCCCCACAAATGTCTATACATCCCTACTCAGAGACCCTGTTATAATCCAAACAGACAAAAATTCCCACTTTGGGTCCAAAGTAACTGTAAACTGAACACCATTTTGTTGAAACTGAATGCCTTTACAGGAAGTGCCTGCTTCCATTATCTTTTAACAATGGAGCACATCCCAAGTTCAAATCCCAGCCTCCCTGCCAAGAGGCTGTCCTGCCTCCCACAGAAAAACCCTCAGCTCAGCAGAGGTGCCCTTGGCACAGACCAGCTGCTCTCCCAGCTTCATTTGCAGACTTGCTGCAGCTCACGTTTTCCACCACCTGGAACTCCTTTCAGCCAAGGATGACTTTTGGGTTCCCAGTGAGGAGGAGATGGCTCGCACTGCTCCTCAGCAGAGTGCAGCCTGGTGTTTTCCCAGGCTAGTCAGCCCCAAGCCAATCAGAGCTAAGAATCATTTAGAGGAATAAGAGAATGATAGTAACAATCAAACACAGATTTGACCTGGCTAGTTTTGAGTTGACAGCTAGGACAGCTATGTCCCTTGACTTCAGCCCTGGAGATATTCAACTTCTTGTTGTGTCAGATGCCCACATCAGGCATTGGACCTCAGTCACATAATTGGGCACCTTTGTGCAAATGTCTCTTTATTAGCTTCTTAACAGTATAGGCCTTTTCATCTACCCTCTGCTTATGGAACATTCTCTCATGCCCACAAAAAGAAAAAAAGACTTCCTTTTTAGGAAGCTCTAACATTCCTCTTTCAACCATCCTCCCTCCCCCAGCAATACAGTTTTCCTTTGTGTTTGATAGAATCAAAATCAGATGTGTTGCCATCAGGTATACAGTATAAGCTGTATTCTTGGTGTTTCATCATAATAGCAGGTTTGGGACCAAAGCCAAACAGTGGCAATTTCCTCCCTTCAAAGAAAAATTGCTTTTAAGAATTAAATAAAATTCTCCCTCTTTATATCATCCTCAACAAACCCTTCCCCAAGCCATGACAAATTATTTTAGGAGGAAGGTCTTTTAGTAGAATATCTTGAATATTTCCATATTTCAAATCAACTCATTCGATGCTTTCAGCAAAAATAAATAAATAAAGTAGATGCTTTATCAAATCATTTTAGAGTCACAGGCCAGCCAAAATTAAAGTGAAATCTAGCCTTAAAGAGGAAAGTTAAAAATAAACAAAACCAAAAACAAGTTGAGGTAAGAGAAAGACTATAGCAGAGAGAATTGATCTGGAGTAGAGATTTATTGAACTTTAGCCTTATTACTGGTATTTGGGGGCCTTCCAGCACCCACACATTTTTGTCAGGCAGTGTTTAGAGAAAACTGGAGAAGCAACAGCAATTCGGGAAAAGATTTTGTTTTAGGGTAGAAAAGATGTATCAAGAAGTCACATGGTCCAGTATTATGCAATAAGAAGTAATGGACTTTAAGTGGTCAAAGAAATGACTTAGTAAACAACTTTTTTCCCCTCCAAAAGGATAAGGGGAAGAAGTGATGGAGATAATTACAGTACTACTTAGGAGGTGAAATTGGAGGTTTGATAATCTCTACAGATCTCCAAAAAAGTGGGTGGCATTTCTGAAGCAGTAGTAAATATTGATTGTATAATTGCTATAGATTTACTCTGGAGCTCTTAAGAGAAATAATTTTTTCAGATTGAGGGTTTTTTTCATTGCAGCTAGCTCACTGGGACAGAATGATCATTCTTCTGCTTTCTGTAGTGCAATTGAGAGCTGTGTGCAATCAATATTACCATCAATCATCACTATCTAATGGAGATAATGTTAATAGTAATAGTGATGGTGGTGATGGAGGTGGGAGTAATGAAGATGATTGTGGTAGACATGGGATGGTAATGACTGTGGTGATGATGATGTGGTAGAGGTGGTGATTGCAGCGATGGTGTTGGTGGTGCTGATGGTGGTGAAGTGGAATGGTGATGTTGTTGATGGCAATGCAGTTGAGATGTGATAGTGGTGGTAGTGGTGATTATGGTGGTGCTGGTAGAAATGGTGAGGGGATGATGGTGATGGTGGTGGCGGTGATGTTGATGGAGGATATGATGGCAATGGTAATAGTGATGATAATGGTAATAGTGATGATGACAGTAGTGATCAGAATAATGGTGTTAGTGATGGTGGTAGTAGTGGTAGTGTTAACAGAAAAAAACCAAACTCTGTAAAATAATTTAAAGACATTTATTCTGAGCCAATATAAGTTACCAAGGCCCAGGGAACATAGTCTTAAGAGGTCCTGAGAAAATGCACTTGAGGTGGCCAGGTTACAGTTTGATTTCATAAATTTTAGGGAGATAGGAATTGCAGGTAAAATCATAAATCAATACATGGAAGGTGTACATTGGTTTGGCCTGAAAAGATGGAACATCTCCAAGTGGGGGCTTATAGGTCATAGGTGGGTTCAGAGATTCTTTGGTTTGTAATCAGTTAAAGAAATAAAGCTTCATCTAAAAGCTTGGAATCAGTAGAAAGGAATGTTTTAAGTTAAGGTAAGGAAGTCTTAATCAGAGACAATGCACAGTATCTGATTCAAGTGACCTGTTAGGTAAATTGATGGCCTGCTGGCATAACTTAACCTTTGCCTTGTATGGCCTTAGGTACTGTTTGTAATTTAGTATGTCACTGCCAGAAAGAGGTTTTTTTTGTCAGTCTTCTGATCTCTAATTTAACATTAATGCTTGTCAGTTGTAGTATCTAAACTCCAAAGGAGAGGAGGTATAAGGAGGCATATCCAACCTCCCTTTCCATTGTGGCCAGGAACTCAGTTTTAAGGTTTTTCTGGGGTCCCCTTGGCCAAGACAAGGTCTGTTCAGTCATCAGGGGGCTTAGGATTTTATTTTGAGTTTACTGTAGTAATATGGTAGATATGACGATAAGACCAGTCTTTTGCAGAGATTATATTCCTATTCAGAAGGCTATAAGATCCTATAACTCATTTCTGAGCTTCCTTTAATGAGTCCTCAATGGTAATAGAATGATTTCTTTATTCTGTCATTCAACAAATATTTATTCAGCATCTATTAGGTTCCAGGCACTGTTCAAGGTACTAATGATGCAACAGTAAACAAAACAAAGATTCCCTGCTCTGTTTTAAAATGAAGAGTCCTCATTAATCAATGAGACAGACAATAAACAAGACAGCTAAGTAAAATATGGCATATGTAGGGTGGTGATAAGCTCTAAGGAGAAAGGCAAAGCATGGAAGAGAGAGATAGGGAGATGGGTGGGAGGTGTGAGAGAGAGAGAGAGAGAGAGAAGTAATTTGGGTGATTATTCAGCAAATATTCTTTCCCTTCCTTCTTCCAATGCAGGCAGAGTATAGTTCTCTGACTCATAATGTTCAGAGAACATAATGTTCAGCTTGGTCATGTGATTTCCTTTGACCAATATTGCTTATATTGTTTGGCTTGGCTCTTATGCTCTATATACCATGAGAAGAACATGCCCTGTGTACCTGCTGTCCCTTCATTCTGGGCCTCAACATAAACCCACAGCCTAAAGCAGAGCTAAGCCCATCTTAGATCAGTCAAGCCTCAGATGAGCCCATGAGTATGGAAATAAATGTTCATTGTTAGCCACGGAGTTTGGAATTGGTTTGCTATGCAGCCTAATTCTGACACTAGCTGACTAACACAAAGTAGTTACAATTTTATTTTATTTTTAACTTTTATTTTTTATTTATTTAAAACAACTTTTAGAGATAGGGTCTTGCTCTGTTGCCCAGGTTTGAGTGCAGTGGCACAATCATAGCTCACTGCAGCTTCAAACTCCTAGGCTCAAGCAATCCTCCTGCCTCAGCCTCCTGAGTAGCTGGGACTACAGGCATGTGCCACCATGCTTGGCTCTATTTTTTTATTTTTAATTTATACATAATTATACATATTTATTGGATACATATGATATTTCAGTACATGTATACAATGTGTAATGATCAAATCAGAGTAATTGGCATATCCTTCACCTCAAGCATTTATCATTTAGTTGTGTTGGGAACATTAAACTGTGCTGTAAAAAATTAGAATTTATTCCTACTTTCTAACTGCAATTTTGTGCCATTAACCAACTTCTCTCTATCCTCCCTTCCGCTACCCTTCCCATCCTCTAGTAATCACTATTCTACTCTCTATTTCTATGGAATCAACTTTTTAAACTCCCACATATGAGTGAGAACATGTGGTATTTGTCTTTCTGTGCCTGGCTTATTTCACTTAACATAACGTCCTCCAGGCTCACCCATGTTGCCACAAATAACAGAATTTCATTCTTTTTATGCCTGAATAATATTCCATTGTATATATATACCACATTTTCTTTATTCATTTATCCGTTGATGGACACAGGTTGATTTCAAATCTTGGCTATTATGAATAGGGCTGCAGGTATCTCTTTGACATACTGATTTCCTTTCTTTTGATACAGACCCAGTGGTGAGATTGTTGGATCATATGGTAGCTCTAGTTTCAGTTTTTTGAGGAAACTCTATACTGTTTTCCATAATGGCTGTACTAATTTATATTCCCACCAATAGTATATAAGGGTTCCCCTTTCTCCACATTCTCACCGATATCTGTTGTTTTTTTGTCTTTTTTATAATAGCCGTTCTAACTAGGGTGAGAAGATATTTCACTGTGATTTTGGTTTGCATTTCCCTGATGGTTAGTGATGTTGAGCATTTTTAATATAACTGTTGGCCATTTGTATGTCTTCTTTTGAGAAATGTCTATTCAGATCATTTGTCCATTTTTTAATCAAATTATTTGGATTTTTGCTGTGAGTTGTTTGAGTACCTTATATATTCTAGGTATTAATTCCTTATCAAGTGGATAGTTTGCAAATATTTTCTTTCATTCTCCAGGTTGTTTCTTCACTCTGTTGATTGTTTTTTTGTTGTTGTTGTTGTTGTTGTTGTTGTTTGCTTTTTGGGATTTTTTGCTGCACATAAGCTTTTTAGTTGGATATAATCTCATTTGTCTATTTTCCCTTTTGTTGCCTGTACTTTTAAGGTCTTATCCAAAAAATATGTGCCCAGACCGATGTTCTGAAACATTTCCCCTATGTTTATCCCAGTAGTTGCATATGTTTGGGTCTTACATTTAAATCATTCATCTATTTTGAATTAATTTTTATATATGGTGAGACAGAGAAATCTAGTTTCATTCTTCTGCATATGGATATCAAGTTTTCCTGACACCATTTATTGAAGAAGCTGTCCTTTCCCCAGTGCATGGTCTTAGCACCTTTGTCAAAAATCAGTTGACTATAAATGCATGAATTTATTTCTGGGTTCTCTATTCTGTTCCATTAGCCTATATGTGTCTTTTTATGCCAATACTATGCTGTTTTGGCTGCTATTACATTGTAGTATATTTTACAGTCAGGTAGTGTGATGCCATAAGCTGTGTTCTTTTTACTCAGGATTGCTATGGCTATTTAGGGTCTTTCATGGTTCCATATGGATTTTAAGATGGTTTTTTCTATTCCTATGAAAAATGTTATTGGAATTTTGATAGGGATTGCATTGAATCTGTAGATCACTTTGGATAGTATAGACATTTTTAATAATATTAATTCTTCTAATCCATGAACATGGAATATCTTCTCATTTTGTGTATGTGTGTCCTGCTTAATTCTTTCACCAGTGTTTTATAGTTTTCATTGTACAGATCTTTCACCTCTCTGATTAAGTTTATTCCTAGGTATTTTTGTAGCTATTTGCAATAGGATCCTTTCCTGATTTCGTTTCAGATTGTTCACTATTGGTATATAGAAATGCTACTGATTTTGTATGTTGATTTTTTATCCTGCAATTTTACTAAATTCATTTATCAGTTCTAACAGTTTTTAGTGTAGTCTTTAGGTTTTTCTAAATATAAGATCATGTTGTCTGCAAACATTGACAGTTTTTCTTCCTTTGCAATTTGAATGCCCTTTATTTCTTTCTCTTGCCTAATTGCTCTGACCAGGACTTCCAGTACTGTGTTGAATAAAAGTGGTGAGAGTGGACATCCTTAACTACTATTAAAACCCTAGTGAGAGATGCTGGCGCCTTGGACTGGTGGTGGGGGTGTTGCAGTGGTGACTTAGTGTCTTAGACCACCTCCATGGAATGGCCCAGACTCTTCATTACAACACCCCAGTAGCCAAGGAAGCTGAGGCCCTCAGGTTTGGGTTCAGTGATGGTTATCAGTAACAGAGCCAAGATGAAATCTCCCACTCCCACTCCCACATTTCCAATCTGTTGCTTAGCACAGGGAGCGTCACCACTCCATCCCTTTATTGTCTGGGGGTCTTCGTGTTTCAAAAAAGGAGAATCTTTTCAGAGCAGCTCAGGCAGATGCAAATATAGCCTGACAGCCCAGACAGTCTCTTGTGTGCATGGATCCTTCCTGCTTTGTCTCAGTTGGCAACACGCCTTTTATTCCAAGCCTCCGATGAAGAGTTTGCCCACATCGTGGGGGCCCCGGGTGTTCTTAATGTTTCATGGCGGTATCTAAAGTGCTAAAATTCCTACACTATAAATGTCTTGATTTTGAGTTATTGTAGGCTCCACTTGAAAAGAATTTGCCTGGCTCAGGCATTCAATAACCCTCCACCTCCCCATGGTACCATATTGTCCTTTACCAATTGCTTCTCTACTTGGCCTTGGACCTCTGTGGAGTAATCAAAAGGTAGACTTAGCCTAGCATTTTCCAAACTGAGGGGGTCATTACTCAGAGTTTGGAAAATGCTAGGCTAAGTTTCATCTGATTATATAGGAAGATAGTTAAGGGGTATGCGTGTGTAGGTATGTGTGTATAAGTGTGCTAGGAGAGGATACTGCTCGGAATATTTATTTGAATATTATCAAATAATATTTGATTGTTATCATCTGAATGTTATTAGTTATTTAAGCTCATTTTCCTAGTCTTTATTTTTTTTCCTCTTGGAAAGCACTCAATATGTTTTGGAAGAGAAGATAATGTTTTTCAAAGTCAAAAAATGGCTTAAACTGAATGCATTTATCTGCAAAAATATTAGAAAAGATTAGCAAATTGAACCTAAGAGGCCTCAGTCCTCTCTTATTTTGTCAAGTGATTCCTAAGAAAAAAGGGGAAAATTTGTGAAAAGTTATCAGAGCAGCTAAATACTTTTTCCTATTAGCAAATCATCAGGTTTGGAAGAATACTCTGTCCTGACCTTCTGCAGCCATGTGTGTGAGCCCATTTGGCTGGATTCAGTGTCGACCTCAGAGCCTTTGACTGTAGATTACCATGACAACAAGCTCCACCCCAGTGAAGGGAGAGGGAGAAGGTTTTCAACAAGAGAAAAACTCCAGGCAGAAGTGTTCTTCCCTTGCCTAGGGAAAGGGCAGAAGTATCTACGAGGCAACTAAGAGAAAGAACAGTGAGAGGACAAAGGGAAGCTGGACAGATAAAGAGAGGCCTAGACTCCTGGGAGCTCATGATGGAGGCCTCATTTGTGGTTGAATTGTTGAAACCATGTACTCAGTGCACAAAAAATCTGCTGGATGGCTCATTATCCAAAACAGAAGACAGAGAAGACTGAGTTAACTCCATCCAGAGTCTAAGCAGATGATCAGGAGTCACAGGATCATCTTCCAGCACCACAGTAGGCTGGGACTTGAGACTGAACCCAGGCAGCTTCAGTCAAGCCACTGTCTCCATTTTACAGTGGAGAAAACTGAGGCCCAGTGTTGGAGGTTGCCAAATATGGTACCCAGTACACCTTGGGAGATGGAGGTGGAATCCCTAATGTAGTTCTGTCCCAAATATAAATGGCTAATCAGAGGTGTTGTGGAATAATTCCTAACTGAAAAGTTAAATTGAGTAATGGAAAAGATTGCTGTGAGGTGTCCAATTTGTCTTGTGCTCATGATGTATGATGAGTGGATAAAATATTGAAGCAGGGTCACTGCTCTGTTTGGATTCTCTTCAAGAATGGCATTTGAGGATGAACCAAAAGTATAAAGCCAACTGAAAAAGAATAGGTTAACTGTGTGGTTCCCATCAGCTGATGGCAGTCTGCATACATCTAATCTTAACTCCTAGCTGTCACCGCCTGACTTCCCAGGCAAGGTTGTGGATTTCCTGCCTTCATACTCTCCTACCTTCCCTCCAGTTGTATTTCTCTAGCTGTGTGGCTTTTGATTCACTGCTGTCATTATAACTGACCCTGGGATTTTCATATATTCTCTCATACTAATCACTTTGCAAAACAAGTCTCAGTGTGAGACAAGTTCAATGATTTGTTCAAGGTCACATATCTTGTAACAGAAGCAGGTCTCTGGGACAATGGCACAATGGATCCAGTGCTTTCTCTCCAACTCTGCCCTTCCTCCATCAGAAAAATGTTACGTGTTGCTAATTGGATGTTGCAGCTCAATTCTAGAAATGGTTAACAAGTAGAAATGCCACAAAAATGCGTAGGTGAGGACAATCTGCAAGTAAGGCAAGTGAGGAAAATAATTGCTGAAAGCTAGGAGAGAGATCAAACTGTCAACAAAAGGAATAAAATAAATAACTGCTTGATTATCTGGACAGGCAGTCAATGAAAGGAGGAAATTGAGTGGTACCAACCTCAACTGCTATTAGATCATGAATCTAAGATAGTAGGGCTGACTCAAATGCTGAGATAAATATAGAATTTTGTACCTCTTTCACCAGAGTTTATAACTCTCAGGATCAGATGCACCCTGAGAGGTCCAACTCCTTCCCAGAGTAGAATTCACCTCTGGAAGCTCTGATAACAAGGCAGTGTTCAACCTGTATTCCCAAACATCCTCAGAATCAGTATATCAGTTAGGATGTTTGAAGATAGACATAATGGAAACCCCAACTCAAAGTGAAATCCAGAGGTAGAGGAGCCTTCAGACCCAAGATGATCACCAGCTTAATGGACAGGTTCTTTCCATCTCTCCGCTCTGCAATCCTCAGCACTGGTTTCATCCTAAGGCTGGTTTCCCTCATGGCCACAAGATGGCTGCCAGTAAAAGTCAGGACTAATGAGTTCTGATGCATGTCCAGCAGGAGAGAAGGAAAGCTTCTCCCCAAATCATGAAATACAAGATCGTCCTTTAAGTCTGATTGGGCCAGCTTAGGGTAGGTACCAACCTCTGGACCAGTAACAGCCACTAAGAGAATGCTATGTGCTGAATGGCTTGAACTAATCGGTATTCATCCTGGAGCTGGGAATGGAGTTCTCTCTCCAACAATCAAATGAGGACAATACTTCAACAAAATTGGGGTTCTGTAGTCAGAGAAGAAGGGGGGAAGGGATGCAAAGTGGTCAATTAACAGCTTCCACCAAAGATGGAGAATGCTTTAAGGAAAGCCAATCCACTTTGGGGAAGTGCTAATTATTAGAAAGTTCTTTATATTGAGCCCAAGTCTTGCTCCTAGCTCTACTCTCTGGATCTCTATGGTATAAATCTGAACCTTCTTCCTTGTGACATACTTTGAAAACTTTAAAGACAGTATTGTATGTCCTTACTCCACCCCAAAGTTTTCTCTTCTTTAGGCTGAACCCCCTTGCTTTTGCCCTCCCCAATGTATCATTTCCCACCTCCTCATCACTCTTGTCTTTCATTTTATGTTTAACAAATTTCCTCCTACAGGGTAATGTCTAGAACAGAACAGCAAAACTGCACCCTCCTTTGTTCCTCCTACAACCCTCTGTTAATACAGCCAATGACTATATATTTAATTAAAGTAATGAAAGCTGTCATAACAGATGAAGCTCAACATATCAACACCATTACACACAAAAAAATTTATTTCTCACTCACATAAAGTCCTAATTAGAAAGCAGCTCTCCTTCAAGCAGTGATTCAGCAACCCAGGCCTCTTCCATCTTGTGGCTCTGCTATATTCAACACATAGTTTTCAAAGTCACCCTTTTTATTTGTGTCAAGCTAGAAGGGGGAAGAAGTTGAAGGATCATCTCTGAGCAATATTAATGGATGAGACTTGCAAATAGAACACCTTACTTCTGCTCACATTCTGTTGGCTAGTACTCAGTCACATGACCACACTTAACTGCAAGGGAGGCTGGGAAATGTAATCTAAATATTTTTGCCACGTATATTTAGCCATTGGGCATCTGCATTCTATTACTGATTTTTCTTGAGCTTTCCCAAATTCTACTAGATTTTTTCTTAATGGGCTGCTTCTAAGCTGGCTTCCCCATCCTGTAACTACAGAATTCATCTTTTGAACCTTGGACCAGGGCTACTCATTTATCCCACTCATTGCCCATTTGGGCTTCTCATTATGCTTGCTGCTTCTACTACTTTCCACCCCTTAGGAAGGTCTCTTTGGATGTTGTATAACTAAGACTTACCTGGAGAAGAACAAAGTTTAACTGAGTGCAATCAAGTTTGCATAAAGTCAGGCAATGGTGCTGACCTGTTTCAAGGACACCAAAGGCCAGGACAGTTACTAATTAATACCTCCAGTAAAAACTACGCATTAACATTGTCACTTTCTATATATTTTTTGCCACTGTGTTTTTTCTGAATTTGCAAGTAGATTTCCAGATCCTCAGTTGGTTCATTCTTTTGCATCTTAAGTGCCACGTGAAAAAAAAAGAGGAAAAATTGTATGGCTGGCTCTGCTCTGCAATGCTGGGAATTTTGAAAATGAACTTAAAGTCTATGTTGCTTTTATTGCATTTTGGGGCTTTGTGGGCCAGAGCATTTGCTCTGTGTATCTATTTCCAACCCATAATGCAAGACATGTAATTAGCGGTGCCTCCGCCTCTCCCTGGCAAGCTCAATCAGGCAAAGCCCATCCAAATGTACTCCACAGACTCCTTTTCCATGGCAAACCAGGGCAGATGTTTCTTACTCCAAAGCACCATTTTCAACCATTTCTTCTGCCAAAGGACCATCATTTTGATGTCGCTAAATGGTATTTTCCCTGGAGCAGCTCTCATTAACACATTGACTGCCACACTATAAAAAAAAATGTTTTCCCTGGGGCCATGGTGTTTTATTAAAACAAAATGATCCTTTCTAATTTGTTATTTTTTATTGTTTTCTGTGTGTGTTATATGCAATGCCATCCATGTTTTTAGAATTAAATTGTCAATATTAATTGTAACAATAGGAACATGAACAAGTAAGATTTCCATGAACCAACTGCAGGGTTTTGCTTCACGAGGCCCGGATGCAAAACTAGCCTAAGTTAAATACAACTCACATGGCAGTAAATGTGTTAATTAATAGAGCTATTAAATACTGGACATAGAGTTATATGTGCCTAGAATTCTGTTACAATAAAACTTCAAAGCGGTTAGTACCATATAGGTTGAGTTATTCTCTGGCTTTTTGGAAAGTGTCTTTCAAGATATTTTTGACCTACCTATATATGGTCTCCAAAAAGCCAGCGCATAACTCAATCTCATGGTATCACAATTTTTTTAGAGCTAGAAGAAACTCATAGACTCATTCACACATTCAAGGATTTATTACACTAAGCATCTACTATGTGATCGGGCACTACAATGGATGATAAAGATAGAGATGAATCCCTGGCTAGAGAAGCTCTAGGCCAGTAGAAGCTTGGAGACATAAGTTAGCAATTATATAAATAGATTTATATAAAATGCAGCAGAAAGCTTAATTAGACCTAGATGAGGTCTTACAAATCATCAAATACAGTCTTTCTCAATCTTTTAGAACCACTACCTGCCTTTACGTAAAAATTAAAGTCTCTAGGCCACCCCTCAGGAAACTACTCTCAGGAGATGTGACCCTTTTAGGAACTGTGGTTGCCCTCTGTGGATCTTGGCCAGCTCAGAAAATTTGTTCATAGTTTACACTTTTGTAGTTTTATTTTTAAAAATCTCAATGTTTTCTAAATATTGAAATGCCATTTTTAAAAAACCCTTCTCCTATCCTCTTTCTATCCACCCCCACAGTTAGCAATAGCTCACCTAATTCAAACCCCATTTTGACAATGAAGAAAAAGAGGTTCAGAGAGTAGAAGACCAAAGCTCAGGGTCCGGGTGCCTCCAGTGTTTTTTGGGTTAATAATGATGTGGGATGATAAAAGAAATAGCAGGACTGGTTTAAAGAACAGTGTAGCCTTTGTTTCTCAAAGTGTGGTCCATGGACCAACAGCATCAACATTATCTGGGAGATTGTTAAAAAGGCCGAAACTCAGTTACCACCCAAGACCTATAGAATCAGAATCCAGTTGCACAAGATGTCCAGGTGATTTGTATATACCCTAAAGCCTGAGAAGCTCAGCTATAGCAATCATTGCTGATGCCCCCCCCCACACACACACATCATAGTTCATCTGTCCACCTGAGTTCATCAGCAAGCATGGTAGACAGTTTCTAACATGCCAATGGCTTCCTGTCTGAAATGTCTGCATCTTAACTCCTTGTGTCTATGGTAAAGTTAAGACCCCCAGGGTGAACCCTCAACCAATAAGGGGTGGAAGCCAGTGGATAAATGCCTATCCTTCTCATCCTTTAACCAGGGAGTTGATGACTCCTCAGCTGGTATGATTTTTCCAATGATACAACCATCTTACTAAAAGGAATACCAAATAATCCTGAAGGATTTTGTTCCAAGTTGACTATAGGATGACGCTAACCCTTACCAAGTTCTACTTTGTTTGGGTGATTGTTTGGGTTTTCCCTGGCTTCTTTGCCATTCCTTCACCATCTTCCATGACTTAGGATTACCCCAGGCATGAGAAAATAGCACCCAGTAATTTCTTGTAAACAGGCTCCACCTGCTTCTCTCATACAGGTTCCCCATGTTACTTTGGGAATTCATCCAACAGTCTCTACCTTTCAAAGCCTTGAATCAGACACCGATCTGACTGAGGCTGGAATTTCAGGGCACTACTTTCTTTATTTGGGTTGATTTTTAATCATAGGCTTGCCCTTCTCATGTCACACTAGCCATAGTCCCTTAGGGTCTCTAATTTACTTATCTTACTCCAAGAGACATGCCTTCCATGTATGATGAATGTTAATATTCTGCCACCTAGTGGAGAAACTGGGACTGCAGAGATGGAGCTTAAAGGCTGAAAAGAGATCAACAACGTGGCAACAGCCATGTTCTTACTCAAATGCTTATTACATACAGACCACTCTATACATAGGAGCTCTTTTAATCCTCATGACAACCTTGAAGGTGTGGTTAAAATTTCATAGGCTTAAGAAAATTGAGAAACTTGGTAATATTGACACAGGGATGGGACAAAAATCAATAAATGAGTGGGTTACAGCTCTGGGCAACTGAGGCTCAATTCTGCTGGGGATCCTTTGAGAAACCATATGGAACATGACTCTGAATCATCCCACTGGAGGATGGAGAGGATGCAGCATTTATCCACTGATTTCCACTCCTCATTGGTTGAGAGTTCCCCCAGGGGTGTTAACTCACCCAGTGATTCCAAGTTGTACCTATCCATGGCTGAGTAGGCTCCAGTAGTGTCAGAGAATGCCCTCAGGAGAGAAACAGGCTCTTGAGGTAGGAAGCTGCCAGCACGCTGGAAACTTAGAAAGTGGTGGAATAAAACTCTGATCAAGGTCTGACTCCAAAATCCATCTCCTAACTCATCCATCATACTGTCTCAATAGCTCAGCCATGTGCAATATATATTAATATTATATTGCTAAAGTTCTTGCCTAGAAAGTTCTTCCATGTAGTCAGAACTCTAGGAAATGGTCAGACCTTGAGTTCTCGTATCAATTCATTGTTCCAGCTGTAATTTGAAATCAGGATAGATAGAAATACTAAAGCTACCAGCTGCTGCTTAGGACAGGTTGTGGACATGTGACACAGCAGCCCCACAGTTCTTGGCTTCATCCAGGCTCTCCAGTCTTTGTACTATTGTCTCATTCAATATCACCAAGATACAAATTGTTATTAGTGAAAGAGCGTGGGCTTTTGCCAGACAGACCCAGATTTTAATCTGAGCCCTGCCGTTTACTAGCTGAACAAGCTTGAGAAGGTCACTTGACCTGCCTGACTCTGCTACTTTATTGATCCATTGAAGCCAATAATACCTACTACCCTTACAGTTATTGTGGGAACTGGATGAAAGTGTGTATAAAGCAGACCATGAGAGCAGGCTCCAGATGCAACTAGTTTATTTGGGAGGTACAGAACACACTGGGAGGGAAGTGAAAGAAGAAAAGGAGGGAAGGGAGGCCAGCCAAGAAAGGGGGCATTGTTGAGCTAGCTGGCTGCCACGGTGTGCAACTGGTTTTATCCTGCAGGAAAATTCTGGGAAACAGCATCATACCCCCAGCTTAGAATTATCCCAAACAAGAGTTGAGAGAACTGAGGTATTTATATCCCAATTCCTAAGAGTCACTGGTTGAGGGGCTACTCTAGGAGGCTGCTAATCCTCCCACCTCACACAATTGTGCAGGTGCAAAAGGGCAGGAATGAGCCCTTAGGCACATAGACACTCCAACACCAGCAATTAGAAGTGGGCCAGGGCATCCTGAAAGGACCGGAGGCTATGAGCAGGACATCACAGCATCTGTTCCAAGTAGCCAGCCCATGCCAGGCACAGAAAAGCAGCTCAATATGTTGGCTCCACTCTCTTGCCCCACCCCCATCCCACTCCCCTTCAGTCTCTCTTCTGCCATTTTGCTGAGTACAACATGTGGGGCACTTGCCATTCTCCTCCTCTGTAATCATGATCTTAATCCTTATGCCTCATTTCTTACTCTCTTCTCTGCACCCCATTCACTCCCCCCACCAACCTATATTACCGCCCCTTGCCCGCACTGTCTTTTGCTCAACTCCCTCACCTTTGAGCTGTTATTCTTTGTTTCCCCCTTTATGTTGACTATCAACTTCTTTCTCAATTGTTCAGGAGCTAGCCTTCATATTTCAGAAGTCACTTCTCCCATTACTGTGTTAGCAAAAGCTTTTCCTTCTCTCTTGCTTGATAAAAGGTCAGGTTCCCCATTCAAAATGAGTATCCAGTTAAAGAGCACTGTGACAGACATTGTGGATTGCTGTTCTATACCCTTCTTTTCTCCAAGAACACACTGATTCTTGTTTACCTTTCCAGGAGAAGCCATGTCCTTCAGGGGAGGCCAAGCCTTCCCCCACAACCAGGGAGGAAATTCTTTTTGGTCAAAAGCAATCAGGGTGCTAGCCTTTCCCCTGCAAGAGACTAGTTTAGATATTGTCACTTTAGGCAATATCTAGGCCAATGATACCTAGGGAATGTCCAATGGAGGTCTGTAGGAAAGTTTCCCTTGCTTATGAAAAAGGTTCTTTTTGTCTTCTCCCTCTGGACATTGTTACCTTCATGTAACACCCAGAATCACGACAGTCCTCTTGAAACCATGAGGGAATCCAAGAGAGGATTAGAGAAGTAGAACTAGAGCCACCATCTCACTGAGACACATACTGTATCCTAGAGCCTGCCTATCTAATTGCTTAAGCCCATTTCAGTTGAGTCATCTATTACTTGTAATCAAAAGCACCCTTTAAATCAGTAGTCCCCAACCTTTCTGGCACCAGAGACTAGTTTCATGGAAGACAACTTTTCCACAGACCAGGGGTGAGGGTGGTTTCAGGATGATTCAAGCACATTACATTTATTGAGCAGTCAAACCTCTCTGCTAATGATAATCTGTATCTGCAGCCGCTCCCCAGCGCTAGCATCACCACCTCACCTCCAACGCAGATGATCAGGCATTAGATTCTCATAAGGAGCCACAACCTAGATCCCTTGCATGCACAGTTTACAGTACGGTTGGTGCTCCTATGAGAATCTAATACCACTGCTGATCTGACAGGAGGGAAAGCTTATGTGGTGATGCGAGCAATGGGGAGCAGCTATAAATACAAATGAAGCTCCTCTCACTCGCATGCCCACCCACCCACCACTCACCTCCTGCTGTGCAGCCCAGTTCCTAACAGGCCACAGACCAGTACTGGTCCTTGGCCCTGGGATTGGGCACCACAGCCTTCAATGATATGATAAAGTTCTTAGACTTTGGAACTTAGTTTTTGAAAAAATGAAGGAATGATTTTAGTCCATAGCAAATCTGCTCACAAATATTTTTTTTTTTTGAGACAGGGTCTCACTCTGTTGCTTGGGCTAGAGTGCAGTGGTGTCATCATACCTCACTGCAACTTCAAACTCCTGGGCTCAAGCAATCCTCTTGCCTCAGCCTCCTGAATCGCTGGGACTATAGGCATGGGCCACCACACCAGCTAATTTTTATATTTTTTGTAGAGATGGGGTCTCGCTACAGAGCTCAGGCTGGTCTGAAACTCCTGGCCTGAAGTGATCCTCCTGCCTTGGCCTCTCAAGACTCTGGGATTACAGCTGTGAGCCACTATGCTCAGTCTCAAAAATATTTTTAATGGCTCATATATTTTCACTGGCCTTGGCCACATTCTCTAGCATTAGTATCATGATATATGCAGTGTCTGTAAGAATCAGCCTCAACAAACACAAGAGCACATCTAAATGAGTCTATCTGGAGTTTAATAATGCAATTCCTGAAAAATTGGGTGGAAACTAAATTTTCCCTACATTGAAGAGCAAACTAACCCAAGTAATGTTTTTGGACATCTTCTGGATAAACTTGAGACAGTAGTATTAATAATTTATGAATCACTTGAAACAATAAGATTTCCTTTAAATAAGCAAGCCTATGGCAAATCCTTTGGGGTTCAAAGGAATGCTTATATAAAAGTATATATTCCCCCTCTGATTAAAAAAAAATTCCTTAAATTGGAGTTTGGCTTCAGGGAATCTCTGAATTCCATGAAATTATATGCAACATTCTATGTCTATGTATAAATGTGAATTTCTCTGAGAAGCAGGTACTGAACTTTCATCGGATTCTGAAAGGACTTTGTGGCTACCCTCCCATCTCCAAAAAAAAGGAGTTAAGAGCCACTGCTCTTATAGTTGTTTTCAGAGTTATATAGCTGTTTTCAGAGTTTGGATTTTCTTAAAGATGTATATACTTATATTTGAAGGCAATCTAACAGAAGGCCAATATGCTATTTTGAGGAACCAATGTTCATAGACAATTTGGGAATTCTGAGACATCACACCAAACATCCTTATTTCCTGAGGGCCTTAGGCTCTATGGGAAAAATATGTGACGGTGACTTCGGAATTAATTGTTATGTCATTCATTCTCATGAGGTATGGTAGATTGTTACAGTAATGGCCCTCAATTTTTTCATACATTTCTGTATCCAGCCCTAGGGTAGTCCCCTCCCATACTGACTCTGAGCTTGGTCATGTGACTTGCTTTGCCCAAAGGAACAATAGCAATTATGACAGAAGCAGAAACTTGGAAGATATATTAAATATATTGGAGCTTTCTTTCAATTATTGCTCCTGAAGGTCCTGCTACCACCTCCATATGCAGAAGCCTGGGCTAGCCTGATAGATGATGAGAAATATATGATACAGTTGCCCCCATCATCCCAACATACAGCCAGTCAATCCACAGAAGCACAGCCATGTATCTGAGTAACAGCCGACTAGAGACACGTGAGTGAGTCCAGCTGAGACAACAGAACCACCCAGCTGAGCCTAGCCCAAATTGCCCACTCTGTAAGCCTAGTAAATAGCTTGTTGTTTTAAGCCACTAAGTTTTGGGGTGGCTTATTGTACAACAAAAGCTAACTGGTATGGGAAGAAAGAGAATGACTGTTCTTCCCAAGCACCAGTATCAGTTGTAGCCATGCACAGTGGGGAGAGCAGGAAGCTGTAATATTAATATTATAGCTGTAAAAGCTGCGGACCACAGGGAGGCTCAGTAGCAGTCCTTGAGGTGTTGGTTAGCAAGCCAGGCTGAGCAGATGGGTGGCCAGTGAGCAGAAGAGAAACAGAGTCTACACTGGGCCTCACTGCTCCTGGCCTAGCTGGAGTTGCCTGGGCCCATGAAGAAAAGACCTACTGGGCTCCTCTCTTCAGCCACTCTATCACCTACCAAAGGAGGGCCCGGGAGATGGAAGCTAAACAAAGTTCCTTAAGGGTTATTCAGGCCCTTGTTTTTTCCCATGCATGGCATAATTTGGCAAAATAGAGTTATAAGAGATTAAGTAGGAGAAAAGAACATCAGGAATTGAATTTCAGAGAAGAGGGAAGGGAATCAAAGATTGAAATTAAAAAAAATGAGAGAAAAAAGATGTCAAATATGACCCAGACTTGATCATAAAGAACAAAAAGGAAAATATAAAATTATTCATTTTCAGGTGTTTTCATGCCCATTAACCCGTTTAACCTTTCTAACTATCCTGGGGAAACTGAGGTCCAGCTTCAGTTGGGCCATGTGTGGTGGGGACAGTAGAGAAGCTACAATATTTAAGTTGCTTTAAGAGTACTCATCCCACTAAGTAAAGAAGCCTTGATGTGGATAATAATAATAGGCAACACTTTTGAGGTTCTCACTGTGTGCCACACACTATTCTAATTGCTTTATGTGATTAACTCATTTGATACTCAGAATAGCCAGGCACAATTATTATCATCATCCCCATTTTACAGATGAGAAAATAAAGACACAGAAAGGCTAAGGAACTTGCCCAAGATTACATAGCTAGTAAGTGGTGAAGCAAGATCATGAACCCAGGTAGCCCGGCTCCAGAGCCTGCACTTTTAGCAACTACACTATAATGCCTACAAAAATGCTACCAGATCCCAACCTCACTGCTGCTGCTGCCTCTCTAACGGCTCCTAGGTGTCCTAGAGATGGGCCCATGCTACCAGGACAGGTTTCAGATGAGGACTGATCACCGTGTAAAGATCTGTAAAGGCAGGAAAACCCACAAGGGGATCCAGTGGAACCTCCTGAGGTTTAGGCAGAAGCAGTAAGTCCAGTGACAAGGTCTGGCTGCCTTATGCTCTTTCCAGAGCCAAGCACACCTCTGGGATATAAATGCATGGAACATGGGGTCTGAAGAACAGCCTAGTTTGCTGAGCTCTACAGGAAAGAACCAGGCATGGCTTCTAATTTTGCTGGCTGGGCCTTCAGAAGCTGGGAAGAGACTTTGCTAGGAGCTGTTTAAAGAAAGAATAAGGGATTGTATGGGGGAAATGAGGGCATAGTGACCAGACTGGATAGACAGGTTGAGGTGAACCATAAAGAGGAGGTGCTCCTCCGGGGCATTTTTGTATTACTGACTGCATAGCTCGTAAATTTATTTGAAGTCCATTGGGAGCCACAGGTGTATCCCAGGTGTACCTAACATGAGTCTGGAATTTGATTCCCTGGAAGTTTCTCATTGTTTAGACCTTAGGTAAAAAATCCCAGAAGGAGAAAGGGTGGCAGATTTTGGAAAGTTAAATTTAATTCAGAAATATGTTAAGCTTTTGAAGTTCTTCTAAAAAAAATAATAACCTTTGTCTCCCGATTTCCACTAGCCTTACTCTTCTCTGATTTTCTTCTTAGTCACTAACACATTTAAGGCATTTCAAGGCAAGACACATCAGTAATAAATTTAGCATGCAGATTTATTTTTTTAAAAAAAAGGAGAAAAAGATAGAAAAGGAAAAGGAAAGAGAAAAGGCTTTGATGTTGGTGGCAAGACATATATTTGTGTCATGAATCCAATTGGAATAGGGAAACCATGGTTTTGTCAATCTGGGGAGTCTTTTTTGGTGGGAAATCTCTGGGTCTCTTTGTCCTTCAAGGGCTTTCAGCATCAAATCATCTTCCCCATTCCACATATAACAGAAGAAAAGGAATGTGAAGTCCTTGATTTCTTTCCTCTGTGGTTTGACGTGTTTCTAGGAAGAGTGTTAACACTCTTGAGAACCCTGAGGTGTACATTTAAATTTCTGAGATGGAAGTTAAAGGTAAGGGAAGAACACAAGATTTCCAAAGGGAGAATTCCAGAAGAAGTAACCATGGAAACTGTTCTAAGGTCTTCAGAGTAGTGTCACATTGAGCCGAGAGACAGCAAGCCCCATTAGTGGGAAACGAAACCCTAGAGCAGAGAAGCTTAGCAAAAGAGTGAAATGAATCGAAAATGAATGAAGCAATTTTTAATAACCAGGTGAATAAGACCAGCAAGCACTGAAAAGCAAGGCAGCAGAAACCATCTCCTTCTGTAAATGAAAGATGCAAACATAGGCATCTTTTAGTAGCCCTTCTTCTTGTGAACTGTATTCCAACTGCATGCATAACCCTAGGCATTTCAAGCACACCAGCACCAGATTTCAAAACTTTATTCATTGTCATACATTTATTCATCAGTTCACTCTTTCATTCAACAGATGTTATGAGGTGTCTGATGCCACATTCATTCATTCATTCAATATTTATTGAGTCTCTACTATGTGCCAGATACTCTATGAGGCGCTAGAGATATTGCAGTAAAAAGACAGAGATATTAGCTATCTTTACAGAGCTTGCCATCTAGCTTACACTGTGCTCAGCAACCTGGAGGATTCAAAGAAGCAAAAAACTGAGTTACCTAACCTCAAGGAACTTGCAATTTCCTTAGGAGGATAAAATACAGGTACAGTAAGAATTAAATACTTATACAAGAGCTATGTCAGAATTCCAGGCAAGAATATAAGCAATGTCACAAGGCAATATATTTCCATGTTCCCATTTTATCACTGTCCAAGGTCATTTCCGACCTTGTCTCTGGCTATTTAATACATTGCAAAGTTCCTTTGTGAGAGGAATCCTTAATGAGGTGACTATCTTGAAATAAATTCACCCAACACCTGTCTACATTTCACTCATTCTTTAGGCTATATCTCCAAGGACAAATTTGGTTTTAGGTGAATTTTAAAATTCACTTGATTGAGTTGTGGGGTAAGAAGAAATATATTTTGAGTCTAGCTACTTTGAGGGCACCATAAATGGCTGGTCCACTTTGAAACATGTCCCTGAGCCAGCTCTCAGCCTCTAGAAACTACCAAAGCCATCTTCACTCTCACCTTTGGAGTTGGGCCAGTATTAAACATCTCTGCTAAACTCAGAATAAAACTCAGAATAAAAACTCAAAATAAAAATTTTAGAAGGCTTTCTGCCTTCTAGAAGACCAAAAAAAGATGTAGTGAGTATGAAAAGAGAAAAAATGGAATGTGAGAATCAACCCCGACCATGGACCTCGCACTGATGACCATGTGAAAATGGGACAGAGTCAGGCCCAGGTGGAAAGCAGCATGCCTCTTTCCTCTCACCAGGCACCTGCTGTGATCCCCCGCCCTTCTTGAATGACACAAGATGCCTAATTCATCACATGGGAAGACTGCTGTATTTACTCCAAGGAAGTGACCGCTGGGTTGTAGAAATAAGACTTTTTTGAATCTTTGGCTATACAATTCTCAAGATATGCTGATGGAAAAAGCTGTGGGCAGGTGAGGGGAGGATTATTATTGGGGGAGAGAATATTCTCAAGGGCTATGTTTCCTTTCTATTTTGTCTCTAGCTTACTTATCACTGGCAAAGAAATGGAACTTGGTGACCAAAACAAAACTATTCCAGGATCCTGGGCTATCGTGGACACAAGGATGGCTCACAGTAAAGAAAGTCGGGGTAGAGAGTGAGCTGCAAAAGCCCATGGCAAGTCCTATTGTTGGACTACTCCCAGGCAAAACTGTGGTGGTCTTGATGAAGAAAGAATGCACACTGATTCATTGCGATTTTCTTAAATTCCTCAGTGAATCAAAATCATTTTCACTTCATTGAGTTTTTGTGGGTTTTTTAATTTTTTTTAATTTCAGCATATTACTGGGGTACAAATGTTATGTATATTGCCCTTGCCCCACCCAAGTCAGAGCTTCAAGCGTGTCCATCCCCAGGACAGTGTGCACTGTACTCATTACATGTGAATATACCCATCCCCTCCTCCCCCCTCCCATCTGCCCAACACCCAATGAATTTTACTACTAGTTTTTATGGTAACTGGGTGATGACCTACTAATTTGTCAGAATTTTCTAATTAGTAAGGAAAGAAAATGAGTCTTTAGCATCACTTTTCTTTTTTGCCTTCCTGTAAGGCAGAGGTCATAAATTGCAGCTGGCTACCTTTAGCATAGTTTTTTGGTTTTGCTTCTTATTTTACTTGGTAGGAAGAAGGCAGGGTATGAGTCTCCAGTTTTGACCCAGGATCACAGCTTTATACTTGGCTTAATTTTAACACTCCAAAACTTAGTAGTTTAAAGCAACAATTACTTATTAGCTTATGATTCTGTGGGTCAGTAATATGGTCTAGGATCAGCTAGATGGCTCTTCTGGTGGTCTCACCCGGACGTAGGCATACAACTGCAGTCAGCTAGAAGATTAACTAGAGTCTGGTTGGCCTAGAGTGGCCTCACTCATGTGTTTGGTGGCTATAAGTTGGAGCTGGCTAGTAGTTTGGAACAATGTGAATAATTGGGCCATACATCTTTGGCAAGTCAGCCCAAGTTTATTTATAAGATAGGGTTTTCAGGGTTCTCAGGAAAATCAAGAGAAAACAAGCCCAGGGCAGAAGCATTTCTCAAGTCTTTGCTTCCATCACATTTTCTAATATCCCACTGGTGAAAAGCAAGTCTTATGGTCAAGCCCAGCATGAAGGAAGTGGTGAAATAGATTCCACATCTTTACAGAAGGTGTTGCAAAGTCACATTGCAAAGGTGTGTGCATGTGGGGAGGGCAGGAGCTATCATGGCTATTTTTGCAAACAATCCATCACACCTCTCTAACCATTTGAGGTAGGGGTCCATGCAAGGAGCCTCTCTTGCATCTGACTGGCAGTGCTACAGGCTTGATTGGACTCCATGTTTCATGTTTTTCCTATGGTAAAATGAAATGGTTTGGAGGAAACAAAGAAGATGTGAAGTATTTAAAGTTTTCAGAGGGTGTTGTTTCAATTACATTTCCATATCTTTACAAGAACAAAATCACACACATACATAAATATTTGATATATATGTATATACACACAAATTATGTATATACATATACATACTATGTTCATTTGGTAGCTATGCATGCTGGTGGTGCACACTCTTGTGGGCACCTTTTTTTGTCAAAGCAATGTTAATTATGTCTAATCAAATAAATGAATAGTCTCAATCTTGACTTATTCATTTGATAGAAATAGAAAGTTTTCACATCATTTCGTAAACTGATCCATGTAATCCTCATTGCATGCACACACACACACACACACACACTCATTACATTTTCAAGCTAAACAAGTATTTAGAAGTGATAAGATTTTTTTCACTTTCTTACTTTTACAACATCTGTTGATCTACTCCTGTAAATCATTTTGTATCAGGAGCATTTGCTGGAGATTACAAAAAGAATAGTGATATGGGTGGGAGAGGCATTGTGAAATTTATCCAGGTGGGAATACTATACATAATATATATTTTAAAAATATATTAACCTAGAAGGACATAATAAGTTAGTGGTTGAACATATATTTCATCTGTTTCATCAACTTTATAATGGAAAGTAAACAAAGGGATTACAAAGATACTATATCAATCAGGGTTTGGTCAGGAAATCAGAAATCACTCTAGATATTTTAAGAAGAAAAGGTTTTAATTCAGAAAATTAAACGCTTATGTCAAGGGGGAAAAAACACACTCTGTAAAATAATTTAAAGAGGTTTATTCTGAGCCAATGTGTGTGACTGTGGCCGGGGAGCCATGCCCAAGGAGTCTTGAGCAAGTGGTCCCAAGACAGTTGGGTTACAGTTTGTTTTTATACATTTTAGAGAGACAGGAATTGCAGGT